>OY728139.1:139880117-140056200 GCA_963277665.1 Viscum album
CATACAAACATAACCCCTTTATGTGTGATCTTGTTTAGTGGGTTATCCAGTTGGGAAAAATTCTAAACAAAACGTCGATAGTAACTTGCTAAGACAATAAAACTATGTACCTAAGTTATGATTTTTGAAATTGGGAATTCTTATATTGCCTTTTTCTTTGCATGATCAACTAAAATTCCATCCTTAGAGACAATATGGGCCAGAAAAGAAATATATTGAAGCCAAAATTCACACTTTCTAAAATTTCCATGTAATTTATTTCTTCTATGAGTTTTCATAATAATCCACAAGTTATTTTCATGGTCTTTAAATATTTTTTAGTATACTAGGATATCATAAATAATTACCACAAAAAAGTCATCAAGATATTCCTTGAAAGCTCTATTCATTATATCCATGAAAAAAAATGGTGCATTAGTCAATCCAAAAGTCATTACTGTAAACTCATAATGCCCATACCTAGTTCGAAATGATATATTTGGAATATCTTCCTTCCTCACACTCATTTTATGATATCCAAATCAAAGTTCAATCTTCAAAAAATATTGGGCATCATGATGTTGATCAAATAAATCATCAATTCACGGTAGAGGATACTTATTCTTTATTTTAATAGCATTGATTTCCCTGTAATAAATACATATCATCGTGGATCCATCTTTCTTCTTGACAAAGAGGACAGAGGATCCCCATGGAGAAACACTAGGTCGAATAAATCCTTTGTCACTCAATTCCAAAAGTTGTTTCTTTATCACCACTAATTCCAAAGTGGTAATTATGTAGGGAGTCATTGATATAGGTCTTGAACCATGAATTAAATCAATAGAGAACTCAACTTCCCACTCTATAGGATTCCCAGGTATATCCTCTATAAATACATCAATGTATTATTTCACAATAGTTACGTCTTAAATTTGAAGATTTATTTCCTCACCCATAGATATTTTTTTCTCTTCCTCTCCAAGAATTTCATTCAGTAGAGCTATTGGGGGTAGGTCTAGATAATAATCAGATGGTGATATTTCTTCTCTAAAGTAAGTGATACTACACTATTTTTAATAATTGTAACTTCCTTCTTCTTTTAACAGATCTTCACATAATAATTTGATATCCAATTCATACAGATAATTATATCAAAGTCAATCATTAGTATGATGATAAGGTTAGCAACTAAAGCACATTTATGTGTCATGATGGGGACTAATCGACACATCTTTGTTGCAATGATACATCCCCTATGAGTTTTGACTAATAATTCCTTTATTAAATAAAATTGGAAATTTCCACTTTTCTTGAAAAACTAAGAAGATATAAATGAATGTGATGATAAAAAATCAAATAAAGCATTGCCTATGTTTTATGGGAAAACTAAAGTACCTTCCACCACATCATTAGGAACCTCAACCTCTATAGTTTTAATTGCATAAGCTTTCCCTTACTCTCATTGCATTTTTTAAGGCAATTCTCCTTGGTTCTTAGGACAATTATTTTCATAGTGTCCCATATCTCTAAAATTGTATCATTTAACATCACTGACTTGTCTATTCCCCTTGAATTCACTAGAGAGATGACCCTTTTCTCCACACTTATAAAAAACTCCCATGCCTTTCAAGCATTTCCCAGGAAGATTTTTTCCACAGTTCTCACATATTGAAAATTTCATCATTCCCTTATTATTCATTGAAACATCGTCTTTTCCATGTTTATTAGAATGCCTCTTCTTATCTTTATTTCCCTTGAAAAAATTTGATCTATAAAATTACTTCTCTGTATTGATGGAACTTAATGAAATTTAATCATATGATGAAAATTTTTGGGAATCTTGTGCCCTTTGAAGACTTGTCTTAAGACCTTAAAATAAATGATCAATCTTCTCTTTCGAATCACATATGTAATCTATAGCACACTTGGCTAATCTTGTAAAAGTATCCACGTACTTTTCAACACTCTCTTTTTCCCTATTGTTTAGGATAAAGAATTTCCTCTTCATTTGAGTATGTTGTTTACGAGGGAAATATTTGTTGAAGAATATTTACTTAAAAGTTCTCTATTCCATATCTTCTATTTCTTCTTCCTCCATGATATTTTGTATCAAGGGCCACCATTGATCAGCATCATCCTTGAAGCAATATATTTTCAGTACTACCTTTTCATTTTCATTTCTCCTTAATGATAGAAATATCTTTTCAAGGTACTTGATCGACATCTCAGCTACCATCGAATTAGTAGTCCCACTAAAATATGGGGGCTTTTCCTACATGAAACAATCTAGTATAGGTGTAGCATGGTTATTTTTTATATCCTGAGTAAGTTGTCCAAATATGGTCATGATCTGATCTACTCCAACATTGACTATGTTGACTTACTCAATGGGGAAATCCCTAAATTTTCTGTGGGTATTGATTCCCCTTCCTCCATTAAGCACAATCTCTAAACAATGGAATACAATAAATCAGGTCATAGTTAATAATTTATAATAATAAAACACTTACGATAATCTGAAAATTTATGCACAATTAATATCATAATCATAAACATTGTTTATATTTACTTTTAAATCCTTCATAATGGTTTGTATAAAAAATTTTCATTATCCTAAGCATATCCCCCCAAAGTGTCAAACCAAGTGCATAGTAAGACCCATTGTCGTGTACCAAGATACCCTAGGTCAAGACCGAAACTCCTTGTCAGATTTTTCACTCTTAGGTACATATGTTCTAGAACCACGTCCACTTGTAGTATCCAGATATGGATGTATTTTCTTGAAAGATCCACATAATCTATTTCTTTATAAAATTCAAGGATGTTATTGTATATTTATCCTCAAATACTATCTTATGGGTTTGTTCCCTAATATACATTTTCTAAATCAAGTTACCAATTTTTCTACTAAACCTCCACTGATACCAACTATAACACCCTGACCCGAGAAGCCCGAAACTGGTGCATTACATATTACATTTGCATGATTAAAGGGAATAAAATTATGAAGGAACTATTATTTTACTAGACTTGAAGAAACTAGATACATACATGTAACTCATATTACATTGGTAAAGGTAACAAAATACAATACAAAACAAGAACTAACAAACTCCATCCATGAGAACTCAATAAATGGATTCCTCTTCATAACCTGCTGAAGGTAAACAAATGAAAGGGGTGAGCTAAAATGATCACTAGGGGTTACAAATATAGGAATCAGGAATCAAAATTAACTGAATCATTAGAAAATTGGCATAGTCAATATGTCATGGTGAATAAATGAAAAACACAAGCCATTAAAAAACTAAGAATGAAATTGCATCCATAGATTTTTTTCATACTGAAAACCTCATGGATAGTAATAACTAAAAATGAAAAAATAGAATTATTATTAATGGAAATCATGTATCTAGAAAATGATACTGTTTTACCATTGAAACAGTTTATGTGTGTGGGTATAAACCCATCTGATTTTTGGAAACAAACTCGAAGGGTTTTTCACCAACTGATTTGTCTCATGAGAAATTTCAATACATATAGGGGATATATCAGGCCCCACTAGTCACTAAAAGTCCGAATAATTAAATATAAATAGATTTAATACATGTACTATATGACCTCTCAATATCCATATAGAGTAGAGGATATGGATTCATGAATATTTCCATAGTTAAAACAATATTCCAAATAAACACTATATGTAAATGGCTATATAGCTTAAGAAAATAATCATATCCATGAAACCAGAATATGGATATATAATATATTTAAAATTTCAAATGAATATTTATCTCAAATGCGTTGTTGATACACCACAGAAGAAATATTAGGTTCACAATACCAAGTATGTCTTAATGAAATGGTAATTGAGAGAAAGTCCCTTACCACGTTATAATCAATCGAGTTGTATGGCAAAAAACTAATAATCACCAAATAAATCATATAATACCATGAATATAAATAGAATCATGATATTATACATCAAATTGAAGTACAAATACACTAAAAGAAAGAAATAAGTGCTAAACAATGTAAATCTTACAGAATTAAAAGTAAGATGAGAAAACCCCTTGCATTATGCCCAAATGTGCTCTTCGTTTGATCTTAATGATCGGAATAATAAAATTTAACTTCATTAATTAATAATTAGAAAACCTACTCTACATGTAATTGATTTATTTTAACCTTATTGGGTTCATTCATGGCCTTTTTTATTGGTTTAAGAGGTTCAATTTTATTTTTTCGGAAGCATTTTCTTCCTTGATTTTCATGATCGTTTTACTTGTATTCATGAATGGAAGTTCATTTGTAATCTGGTTAAGCATCCAAAATTGATAATTTATATTATTAGTGACATTATAGAGATATAAATGATCTTATAATGACTTTGTTTATATACCATAAGGAAGACTCGTTAGATAAAATTTAATGATAAAATCATGGATTAACTTGGCAGTTTTGTGTACAATGAACTTGTTTTTTATTATAAATTTATATTATGAGTGTGTAAGGATTACATGTCCCGACCCGACCCAATGGGGCTTGACCCACATCTCCCCAGGCCTACCTTCAATAGGCCATGGGATGGTGACTAGCTTTGAGGAGTCTATCACACAAATGGGAGGCATTAGCCTAAGGTACGCATACACACACACACACATAAACCTTCATGAAACAGTGTAGAGATATACAAAAACTAGAAGTAAAATGCATGCATATATCTATCTCAAACCAGAGTGCAACAAAATTAAAAAAGGGGAAAACAAGGTCCACCAAAATAAAACTACAAAAGTGTCCAACCTACCCAAAAAGAGGGAAATTATACCAAAAGCACCCACTGGTAAGCTCCTCAGCCCCACTCCAGTAAACACCCCGGTCAGTCTCACTCACTAAGCTCCTTCTACTTAGAGTCCTCCTGGGACTCCGTTGAGAGGAATGTGGTTTCCATAAGACACAAACATGTGAGGGCAGAGCCTGTGCAGGGGTGAGTATAAAAATAATCAGTAGGCACCCAAAAAACCCCAAAATAAAAGGGATAAACTGAAAGGCAATAGTCATCTCATCCTAGCCAGAGGGAACCTAAAAGAGAGAGAAACCCATATCGAGACCATCCTTGGATAAACACGGCTAGTCAGATGAGCTCAGGTGTATTCCCATACATGCACCATGAACATCTGCTCAGGTATATTCTCATATATATATCATGAGAAACCAGATATACTCATTTCACGCACCCAGCCACAAGAGGTTTCGACCTCATAAACAGTGACGGGTTCTACGTGAAACTAAGATAACATGCTCCACAAGCTCTGTCATCCCAGATGACACTTGTCCGAGAGATACACACCATTGGGTCTCACACCAATAGCCTAGACGCCCATCTGAGATACCACGCTCATTGGATATCATCACTGAGAACATCACTCTGAAACAACAGAAACACCAAACTCCTTGGATAGAGGGATCACTCCTAGGGTCCACTAGGGGATACAAGAACGCACTCTGGTAACTCGTAGATCTCACAGATAGGAGACCACTCCTAGGAACCACTGGTGGATACCACAACCCGACCTGGTGCTCCACAGATCATATCACTCAAATAGAGGATTGTCGCCCATGCAAAGGTGGTCACGATGATACAGAAACCCTGTCTGGTAAAACTCACGATGTTGGGGATCAAACCAATGATGCACCAACCCTACCAAAACCACGTGCTAAGTAGGGTATCATATAACCACTGACGCCACAAACCTACAATAAACCACATGTTGAGTAGGGGATCGTATACTCGACAATGCCACAACCCTACTATGCATGGCCCACTACGTAGGGGATCATATTTCTGATGATGCCTCAAACCCTATAGGGTTAACCAGCTAGATAGGGGATTGCTGCCCATGGAAAAGTGGTCACAGCGATACCAAGAACCTGATCTTGGGAAGCGAAGCTAGAGGATCCTTCTCTAAACCCACCAAATGTATGCCACAACTCTATTAGAAAAACATCCTATCGAGGGTATCACAAACCCATAGTAGGGTTGAAATTCCACACAAACCTTCAAAGGAATGAACCAAGGAAGTACACTCAACCATTGTTGGTCCAAACATCACTAACCTGAGCGACCAGTAATATCACCACACTACGCACCTCCTAGGCCCGAACTGAGGCCACCACCACGTTGTATGTGGAAAAAACATGCAGGATAAGCTATTTACTTGCCCAAAATGGACAACCAGTGAAAAAGGTACTCTTCGCCATAGAAATCCTAGGAGGGTCCCACACCTCTATTCTGAAACTCATCAATCAGACCATGCCATCACGATCCTCTTGAAAAAATGCATGAGATCGACTACTCGTTTGTCCAAAACGGACACCAAAAAAAAGTCATATTTCTCCGTAAACGCCCAAAACCAGCCTCATGGGGCCCACACCCTAATATCCATCCCAGTGCTCGGAGACTATCCTGAAAGTTTTGCATTACTATCAGGATCACAACGTCACTAATAGTGCGTCAATCGAACGCTCAGTGTAGACGTTACGGCGGGTTAAATCTGTATAATAATAAAATATTATTATTATTTCAACATTTCATAGCCCCAAGCCATGAACGCAACTCATAAAATTCCCTAAGTGATCACAAAAGTTCTATCTCGACATAAGGAATTTGTCGCTGTAAATGGCTCACAAATCGGAGTTACGGTTTGCAAGTTATAGGAGTTTTAAAAACCCTCAGAAAATCCCAGTCAGACCACTTCCTGTCTCACCAGAAACCATCACGCCACCACTAGAAACTATAGTGCCGCCACCAAAAACTTCCATGCCACCACAGCCCTAGCCGGAATCTTCCATGGCCACTATCGGAAACCAGGTTTTTTGCTGGAAAACTTCCAGGAGCCAATAGAAACACCCCGGTGCTCTAAATTTAGATTTGAAACATGTTTCGAAAATCTAGGGACACGAACTACACAAAACTTATGAATATTTGAAGAAAAACAATTCATAAATAGGATATGGGAATTTAAAACTCATCTTCCTAACTTTTTGTGGATCATCAATGCATTTCACACTCTGTTGCTTATGTTTCATGATCCGAGAGCATCCGTCGTCAAGATTCGAGCTCGTGAGCACTTCATTTGCTCAATTTGGAAGATCTTGGGAAAAGAATAGAGGGGTAAGGTTGAGGGGCTCATCGGTGAATAGAGTAAGGATAGGTGGTAATTGATATTTATTTCTTTTTTTAGCCTATTAAATCAACACATGACCCCGCCTCAAACCAAACCACCCGGTGCAGAGTAGATGAGGTCGCACCTAGGGTAAACGCGGTGTTCTGAATGCAACAGAGAGCTCATAATTTTTATCCAATACTCTATTCAAGATTTATTTGATCCGATGCTCATAAACAAAATTTTCCATTTATTTTACAAAAAATCCTCAGGTGGCTTTTTCCACAGTAGGCCCACGCCCGCAAAGTTTACACCCTGCCTAAGGTAAACTGCATACTCCGGACACAACAGTGCCCTCAGATTACCAATCCAAGCTACTATTTAAGAGATAACTCATTACCACCTCATTAATGGTATAAAAATACTTAATATTTTTATAAATTTTATTTTGGGCACACTGGGCCTCAAAATCGCATGTCATCTTTACGCCTAGCACTGGAATTAGTCATAGGAATATCCCAAAGCCTTAAAAGGCTAGAAACCTAATTTTATACATCCTCCCCATCTTAGTACTTTTGTTCCTTGAAAATCCATAATCATAAGGGAAAGAAACTGAACTCTCAACTGGGTATCCCACACCAGAGAGTTCACCAACACACACCCCTACCTGAATGCATAAGTCAGAGGGACTCGTCCACCACACCTCGACACTATCTGCTTTGGGAGGCATTGACTTGCTCTTATAGTATTAATCATGTCACAAAAAAATGCGTCTCAGTGGGGGGAAGGACCCATATTCCCTGTGCATTCGATGCACATCAAAAAACTCCCACACAGGGTCTTACCAACGCCTTGAAAAAAAACTTGATTAGGAAATAGAAAGGAAAGAGTACCACTAAAAAGTGTCTATAAAAACTACTTCAGAAGTAGAAAGGACATAGAGAGTACCTCTATCCATCTACAGAGCCTCTAGTTCAACAGCATCTAAGGCATGCAGTTGTCCTCACCCTTGTCCTCCAGCTCCCTGAGCTCGATGTGGACCACCTGGGGGTGGTGGTGGTGGTATCTGATACCGCCTACCACCTCTTTTTGTTTCCCTAGATCCATCACCATGACTGCCTCCCTGTGGCCCTCCATACTCGAGATGATACCTCTACCAAGGAAACTTTTCAAACAACTCCCTCCCAGCAGCACGACGGGTCGGACAATCTCTAGCAAGATGTCCTCAGCCATCAAAAGCATAACACTACCTCTCCTATGGCTGACCAAAACTGGCTTGTGATCCCTAAGATCCCTAAGCATCAGATCCTCCATCCTAGGGTCGCCTCCTAAAATTTCAGGCACGCCTAGAAACATGCACCTGTTGTCGACTACTAGCTACCAAGGTCTCAGCTGCCCTGTGCCCAGCACTAACGGGCTAAATCTTCTCATCCTGAAATATCTCCACCACCAAGGCTCGCTCGAGAACTACAGAATAGGTGGGTAGGCACAAGGAAACCACACATTCCCGGATTTCCTTGTGGATCCCCTAATTGAAGGACTGATCCCTAAAGAAAGGGTCTCGAACCATATCTAGGGTGTATCGTGACAGGTCTATAAACCTCACTGAGTACTCTGACACAGTCATGCCCTCCTTCCGAATCTGTAGAAGCTCCTGGATCCATACTGACCTCAACGTCACCAGATAGAACTCTTCTCTAAAGAGCCACTCAAACTTTTCACATGTGATCATCTCCTCATCATAGTACTGCATCACCAAACTCCACCATCACCCAACCAAACCAAGTAGAAGGCTCGCCGCTAGGACCACCATCTGATCTGGAGGTTTCCTCACTATGTGGTAAACTTGGGTGACTACTTAGAGCCAGTCACCATTAGCTTAAGGGTCTGGATCATCCCTGATCCTTAGAGGTTGCTATATCTGGAACTTGTGCAGTGCACTCTGCCTATGTGCATCCTCATCCTGCACTGCCTGCACAACCAGTTTCTCGAAAGGTGGTGGCTCAACTGGCGGACCACCTGGAGGTCCGACCTCTAAACCTACCTTCTGGTCCACAGCCTCTACATAGGGTGGATCATCACCACAATCCCACTGTGGAACCCTTTCTAGTTTTCATCATGGAGTCATCCTTCTATATAATCAAGACGCACCAAGGTCAAAGAGTATATTTAGGGAGCTGACTCAAGAAGAATAAGGGAAACCCAAAACCCAGTCCTATATGATGAAAGTACTATTATGACCCTAAGACTAGTGTCCTAGTGTCCCGAGTCTAAAGGTAGGTTATTAGTGTCTTGGTGAATAGATATGTCAGTGGCCGCACCAACACTGGAGTCCCTGCCCTAAAATACGAACTCGAAACATCTTAACAATTCCATTATACAACCCAAACCAAACTCACAAATAGACCATCTATACTCAGAGATCCCAAAGGTGTAACCTCCTCTGATACCACTTTTTGATGACCCGACCCAACGGGGCTCAAGCAGAGACTCCCCAATCCTGCCTCCAATAGGCCAGAGGGTAGCGACTAGTGCCGAGTAGGCTATCACACACATGGGAGGCATTAGCCTAAGGTACCTGTACACACGCACCCACATACACCTCCATGAAACATTGCAAAGATATACATAAACTAGAAGTAAAATTCATGCATATATCTATCCCAAACTATAGTGCAACAAAAGTACAAAAGGGAAAAATAGGGCCCACTAAAAGAAAACTACAAAAAGTGTCCAACCTACTCAGAAGCATGGAAACACTACCAAAAGAACCCACCGGTAAGCTCCTCAGCCCCACTCCAATTATCACCCTAGTTATTCACACTCACTAATCTCTTCCTGCTCTAGATCCTCCTAGGACTCTATCAAAATCCCTGTGGTCGGCACAAGACACATACATGTGCGGGCAAAGCCTGTGCAGGGGTGAGTATAAAAATACTCAGTAAGCACCCCCAAAAAACTCAAAATTAAAGGGATCAAATGAAAGGAAACAGTCAGCTCATCCTAATTAGAGGGAACACAAATGAGAGAGAAACTCATATCGAGAACCATCCTTGGCAAAACACAACTAGTCAGCTCAACTCATGCATATTCCCATATACACACCATGAACATCTTCTCATGTATATTCCCATACATATACCATGAGCAACCATATATAATCATTTCACACACCAAGAATCAAGAGGTTCCGACCTCATAACCAGCGCCAGGTTCTATAGGAAACCAGGAGAACACACTCCATGGGCTCTGTCATCCTATATGACACTAGTCTGAGAGATACACTCCATCGGGTCTCACACCAACATCCCAAACACCCATCTGAGAGACCACACTCGTCGGATATCATCACTGGGAACATCACATTGAAACAATGGAAACACCAGACTCCTTGGATGGGGGATCACTCCTAGGGTCCACTAGGTGATATAATAACCCACTCTGGTAACTAATAAATCTCACTGATTGGGGATCAC
Organism: Viscum album; assembly: GCA_963277665.1. NCBI lineage: Eukaryota > Viridiplantae > Streptophyta > Magnoliopsida > Santalales > Viscaceae > Viscum > Viscum album. The sequence goes on from OY728139.1 coordinate 139,890,742, forward strand.
TCCTAGGAAACATTGGGGGATACCAAAACCCAATCTGGTTCTCCACAGATCATATCACTCAGATAGAGGATCATCACCTATGTAAATGTGGTCATGATGATACCGTAATCCTATTTGGTAAAACTCGAGATGTACGGGATCAAACTGATGATGCACCAACCCTACTGAAACCATGTGCTGAGTAGGGGATCATATAACCAACTATGTTGCAGCCCTAATATAAACCACAAGCTAAGTAGGGGATCGTATGCCCGACGATGCCACAACCCTACGATGCATGGACCACTACATAGGGGATCATATTCCCCATGATTCATTAAACCCTACGGATTTAACCTGCTTGATAGGGGATCATCGCCCATAGAAAAGAGGTCACAATGATACCAAGAACCCGATCTAGGGAAGAAAATCTAGAGAATCCCACTCCGAACCCACCAGATGGATGACGCAAATCTATTAGAAAAACATCTTATCGAGGGGATCACAAACCCATAGTATGGTTGTAATGCCACACATAACCTCATAGGAACGAATCAAGGGAGTACACTTAACCACTGCAAGTACAAACATCGCTAACCCGAGCGACCAGTAATATCGCCACACTACACACCTCTTAGGCCCAAACTGAGGTCACCATTGCATTCTATGTGGAAAAACACGTAGGATAGGCTATTTACTCGCCCAAAATGGAAAACTGATGAAAATGTATTATTCACAGTAGCAAGCCCAGGTGGGGACCACACCTCTATTGAGAAACTCAACAATCATACTGCGCCATCTCGATCCCCTTGGAAAAACACATGAGATCTACTAATCATTTGTCCAAAACAGAAACTAGATGAAAAAATCATGTTTCTCCCTAAACGCCCAAAACCAACCTCATAGGGCCCACACCCTGATCTATGTCCCAGCACCTAGAGACTATCCTGAAAAGTCCACCTTACTATCAGGAGCACAATGTCAATGATAGCACGTCAATCGGACGCTCCGTGCAGACGTTACAGCGGGTCAAAGCTGAATAATAATAAAATATTATTATTATTTCAACATTTCGTAGCCCCAGTTCATGAACCCAACTCATAAAATTCAAAAAGTGAGATCAAAATTTCTATCTCAACACAAGTAATTTTTCACCGCATACATCTCACAAATTGGAGTTACGGTTTGTGAGTTATGGGGGTTTAAAAAAACCCCAGGAAAATCATAGTCGGACCACTGCCTGTCTCACCATAAACCACCACGCCGCCACTGGAAACTATCATGCTGCCACCAGAAACCACTGTGCAGCCACCGCCCTAGCCGAAATCTTCCATGGCCACCACCAGAAACCGGGTTTTCTGTTGAAAAACTTCTGGGAGCCACCACGAAACACTCTGGTGCTCCATATTTAGATCTAAAACATGTTTCGGAAAGATCAGGACTCAAACTACACAACTCATATGACTATTTGAATAAAAACAATTCATAAATGATATCCTGGATTTTAAAACTCAACTTCCCACCATTTGGCAGATCGTCCGTCCTTTTCACGCTCGGATGCTGCTGCTGCACGATCCGAGACCATCCGCCGTTAAGATCTGAGCCCATGGGTGCTTTGTTTGCTCAATTTAGTGGATCGTCAGTGAAGAATGGAGGAGGAAAGTGGAGAGTCTCGTCGGTGCATAGAGGAAGGAGAGGGGGAAGTTGATATTTATTTCTTTTTTTAAACCAATTAAATCAACACATGACCCTGTATTAGACAAAAACTCCCGGTGCATAGAAGATTATGTCTCCCCAAGGGTAAACGTGACATTCTGAACGCAACGGCGAGCTCAAAATCTCATTCTGAGACTCCGTTCAGAATTTACTTGATCCAACGCTCATAAATAAACTTTTCCATTTATTTTATGAAAATTACCCTTGTGGATTTTTCCATAGTAGGCTTGCGCCCGCAAAGTTTACACCCAGCATAGGGTAAACGACAGGCTCCAAACACAATTGTGCACTCAGATTTCCGATCTGAGATACCGTTTAAGAGATAAATCATTCCCACCTTGTGTATAGTATAAAAATACTTAATATTTTTATAAAATTAATTTTGGGCACACCGGGCCACGGATTCGCACGTCATTTTCATGCCTAGCTTTGGAATTAGTCCTTGGAATATCCCAAAGCCTAAAAATGATAAAAACCTGAGTCGCTACATTACATAACATTAAATAGGATTTATAACATACATAATGATATATCTAAACCCTAAAAATGGTTTCATTACAAGAATTGAATACCGTAATAGAAATTGAAAACTTGTCGTCTTTGAATGTGATATATTAACACATCTTAGACAGTAATTTCATTTTTAGTATAAGAGGAGGGGAAAAGAGAGATGATGATGAAATATTCCATTAGAATAATAAAATTTCAGTTCATTTAAGGTAATGGAATTATCATAGAATTTTGAATAGGGTTTGTGTGGAGAGACAAAACAAAATAATGGAACTTGTAAAAGAAGTTGTAAGGAAAATGAAGAGAGGTTCACCGCTTGAGTACCCCTCCATGAGAATCTACTTAAGGCCTTTGTTTTTGTACTTTTGGTGATTTCATGAGGTCTTTGATGTAGGGGAGGTCTTGGTAAATGTATTTGATTGAACTTAGGTATGCCTCAAATCTTTAGTGGTGTGGGTGGAAGAGGGGATTGAGGGTGGTTGGAGATGAGGGATTTTACATTATTTTAATCATTATTTTAGTTTTTTTATTTCTCAAGACATTGAATAGTCTTGATTCATGTGACCCAAAACAATAATAATTAAATTTTATTTCAAACCAAGTGGTCTTAGATCATCCTTGAATAACCTATGAGGTAGTAAAATAAGTATTTAGCCTTTATCATAATTTATCGTATTTTACTATTATTCGAAAATTCAAGAATTTGAGAAAAATACACCCTAACCATTTTTCAACGTCTAAAGTTAAAAAATGAACTCCATTATTTGAAAATAGTTTTCTAAATAATATTATTTTAATTTTAAAGTAAAATCATAATTTATTAAAAAATAATAATTTTAAATCTATAACTCAATTTTTAACGCCTTGAAAAATTAATCAACATCGAATTACCTTAAAATCTTAATAAAATAAAATAATAATATGATTTACCATTCATAAGGGTCATATTAATATTCATATTTCTATTTATAAGGTTTTGTTACTATTCACCAAAAAAATAAGTTGGTTCTATCAAACTCTAAATAACTTTCTGATCACAACCATAGATGACCATTTCTTGAAATTCAAAACACATAAGTGGCAAATTTTAGTTTAATGGCTAGGTTATGACTTTCTCCTATAAATGAACAAGTGTTGTTTCACAGAGACTTAGTGCTTCATGAAATTTGGGCTATCTAATGAATATAAAGTATTTAAGAGAGACATACCATAAAATGTTTGGGTGTTATATTATCACTCTCTATTAATCCTTGGGCATTAAAATCCTCTTTCATTCCCATGTTTTCATTTCCCACCAATGATATCCTATAAGGAAGCCTTATAATGTGTTATTATGGATCACCTTGGGACATTATTTTTTTTCTTTTCAAGAGGATGTTTTATTAAACCTTTTTGAAATTTGGTATTTTAACAAGGTTATTTTCAAATTTCAAACCCTTTATTACTGTGATTAAGATTAAATTGTGAATATGCAATTTATTTAAGGGGTAGAACATAAAAACCAAGATTTTGAAAGAGGAACATAAGGTTTAATAGAATATATGACACACAGAACCATGATTGTAAGTGAATATAACACCTTAACACATTATGATATATATTTTTATAAATAAATTTAATCTCTCTAATAACTTTTGGTGCATGAAACACCTGGTTTAAATGAAACACGAGAATCTGTTAAAATATTATTATTTAAGAATAACTAATATAATATAGTTGTTAAGTTTTTGGGAATTAATATGAGTAAATAAATTATGAAAATTATATGGTTTACAAATTTATTAAATAAATAAAAATGTTATCTACTGATTATAAATTAAATAAAAACCATTGGAAAGAAAAATGAATGTTTTATGAAAAAAACTATATATTTTATAAAAGGAGGTTAAATCACATATTGATAAAATAATTTAAAATTAATTTATAACAATTTTATAAAATTTATTTGAAAAAAAATATACTTTTTAATACTGCCTTTAAAAATTAACTTTGGGTGAGTTTTGGCATATTTTCTGAAAAGATATATTTTTTAGTGTATAGTAAAAGTATGGGTATTTATTAAAAACTTCCTTTTCATTCAATGAATTTACAAGATAAATTTTATAGTAATATGTTTTTAAAAATAAATTTATTTAAATTATATATATTTTAATCCAATTTAGGTCATTATAAATAATTTCATAATGAATTTTGATATTAGATCATTTTAATCTATTAAACATTTTCTCTCTCAAAACTTTCTTTATCATCACATCTGTGGGATTAATTTTAAATTAGATTTTTTCTCCACTATGAATGAAATTTTAAAAAATTGATTCCATATTTAAAACCATCATAATTTAAATTACCAATATTTTCAACTTAATATTTTACCATAATGAATAGTAAAAAGAATAAAGATTATATATCATGGTTAAGGTAATAAGGGGTTTACCAGGTGTAAACTAAAATGATAAGGGTTAAAATGAAAAAAAACTTTTCCAACCCCAAATGTATAGAAATATTTCTACCTTATCATATCTAATTAAAGATAATAATCAACTTTGGATCATATTTCCTGTGAATTTTTTGGTACAATTGTTTCTTTTCAAAAATTACTTGTGTACCACTCACCTCGCTTATAAAAGGTCCACCCCTATCCTATTTTCATCACACATTCAATACATTTGGGTTTGTCTAAACCCTGACCAAATAAATTCCTAACTTCCATCCCCTCATCCTATAATACTTGGTGTGTTAGTTATTCTATTCTAATAATACAATCTGTATAAACCTAAATACATGGTCTAATAAGTGGTAAACTTTTAACTATGAATTTTTATTTTATTTCTTCCACCTCATTAAAATATCCATCTTTTTTTATTATATAATTACATAATTAAACCCCTTATACTAAGCCATTATAATGTTATGTTAATAACCTATATTCATATCCTCTTCCCTCAAATGGAAAATGATGGTGTCGCTCGTGTGTATAATGGACTATTGCCTCACAAACAGATGTGACATGTTTTCCATTAACACCTATCACAGCTAGGTATGATGATGGATATAAATTATATATATGATATTTATAACATATTTATACATATAGAGTGATTATATCATAAATACCTTTTTAATTTACATTTCTTATGGGGTACGATAGCATCGCTCGTGTGTACGGCGGACAGCAGCCTTGTGAAGTGATGTGATTCGTATTTTACTAATGCTTTACATGGAGGTTAATATGGACAAATTTAAAGAATATATGTGATATAAATGAAATAATTATTATATTAATGAAATATTTATCATTATGAAAATACAATATATCAATTTATTTCCTACCTTTTAACTTGATGAATGATGATAACATCACTCATATTTGTGTGGACTACCGCCTTCACAAATTGATGTGGATCTCTTTTCATCACCAAACCACATGGGGGATATATATAATTATATTTAAAGATATAATATTTCATTTATATTATTATTTCATTCTAGAAATATAAATATTACTTACAACATTTCCATAATGACTGTTGAAAAATGAAAATGATACTCATGCATACGTTGGCCTCCCATCTCAATGACCATAATGTACATAATTTATCAAAACGAAACTTCATTATTGGTCATAAAAGTATAATTAATGTATAAATATGATAATTATTCCATGAATAGTATTCTTGATATTTTTAAAAAATGACCTTTTAGACCAATAGTCAACCTACCAAAGTCATTTTTGACACAATAATCAAATATCATCAAAACACATTACATAAACTTAATCGATTAAGTAATTGTATATAATAGGATAATAAGGGAAATAAATGGAATAATAAACCTCAAAAAAATTCTTAATCATGTACATAATTAACATAAGTTTATTATTCATGAATAAAATTAACATATGTGATGAGTCAGACTTAAGGTAAGGGACTTTATTTCAATTCCCCTTTATTAAGGAATATTTTATTATTGTGTACATAATTTATTTTGTATGGTGTATATACTAACAATTTTATATTTAATATCATTAATTTTTAATAATAATGTGTTTAATCTTATTAAGGTAGCCTTTGAGTGGCCTATCTCTCACTTCTCTCCTGATCTAAATTTCCTTCAGTGAAGATTTGGATGGGGGAGTCCCTCATTACACTTCTCCAATGTCATATCCCCTACCTTTATTCGTTCCTTCCTTCCATAACTACTTTCTCCATTTTCTTCTTCCCCATTGATCTCACATAATTTTTTTATTTCATCAATTTCTTATCCCTCTCTTCCACTCTTCTATATGCGGTTATGGGTCCCTATTCAAGCCCCATTGGTTCTTCCACTACTCTTTTATTACAATTACTATGTTTTTTACCCCATTATGGTCGGGTGAACTTTTTTTATCAAGGATTTTGGGATGTATATGTTGAATAATGTTGGGTTCCTATGAGAATGACTATGTTTGGTCTTGTATTTTTCAATTTACTCTCTCAAGTAATTTGTTTCTTCCTTGGTATGTTGAGGTTTTCCACTTTTCTTGAAGTGGATTTGACGAATACAGTTGGCAATTATAGGTGAGGAAAAGATTCTTTGAGGAGACCCTACTACTTCAAACTGTGCTCGGGCTTCTTGTTCCTTCTTCGTTTTACTAATCAGCCTATTGTGGTGGTTTCAATAGGATTTAGGTTGTGTGGTTTTTTTAGTCGATGGTGTTCCTAAAGGCGTGTCCTTCATTAACATATATTTTTTTTATTGTTATAACAATTTTTTGTTGTAGTTTAATAAATGAAATAGGTTTTTTTAGAACTAATATGACTCTTTTTTTATTAGAGAAGGGTTGTTGGGTCTGCGATGTCCATGGATCACTCTATTGAAGGCATCCTAGTTTTAAAATTGATGAAACTGATGAATTTTGAAGAAGATATAATGTCTATAAAGGATGCATTGATCTCATAGACTACTTTGGTTTGTTTCATTTCATGGGATATTTTTTCTCGTATTTTGTTTATTCCGAAGGAGGTTCTAGTTAAGGATTTTGGTTCGATTCGAAGATGAAATATTCATATGACGATGGGGATATTAAAGGTGTATCTAGTGATAGTGGTTTGAGGCAATGGTGGGATGATTGCAAGTGGTTTTATGCTGGTAGTGGTGATGATGATGGTGCTTTTGTCTTTTATGGGTGTGGCATGATGTGGCTCATCACACGACATTTTGTGACTCGAGGTGGGCGTTTGGTTCATGGCATGGATTTTAATCCCAAATATGGCTTTTCATTTTCTATATTTTAAATTTAGAAATTGGGATATATAGGTTTTTGGGTTAATCATTTGAATGTTAGGTACCTACATAAACATAAATTGGATTTTAAAAAATAAAAAAATAAATGTATTTGGATGGAAAAATTAAACAAAATGAAAAAAAGTAAAAAAACATTCATTATTCATTGTATAGTATGTTTCAATTTAAATTATTACATCAAAGGGTATTTTACTTGAATGTTTGCATGCGATAAGGGACTTCATCTCAATTTTACTTTATATAGGAAAATTTTATTGTTTTCCACCTAATTTATATTATATTATGTAACCACTAGAGCTTTTATGTATACTATCATGAATCCATCATAATTCATGGTATTTTAATTTTAAATTTGAATAATTTCATCAAAGTGTATTTTACATGAACTTTACCAAGTAGTGAGGGACTTTGTCTATATTTACATTCATTGTAGAATATTTTATGGTTTTGAACCTAATTTATTTTACATGGAGTATATAATTCCCCTTTTAGATGTAATATCATGAATCCTTCATAGAAAATGGCATTTTATATTTCAATTTGAACTATTTCATCCAAGGTTATTTTACTAGAACGTTACAAATAGGTAAGAGACTTCATCTTAATATCACTTTATTAAGGTATATTTTATTATTGTTCACCTAATTTCTTTTATATGGTTTACATAATGACCCTTTACATTTAATATCATTGATCCTTCATACATAATGGTATTTTAATTTTCAATTTGAATTATTTCATCCATGGATAATTTACTTCAATGTTACTATATGGTATAGGAATTCGTCTCATTTTCCCTTCATTGAGGCATATTTTATTATTGTGCACATAATTTCCCTTATAAGGTGAACATACTGCTACATTTATATGTAATATAATTAATCTATCATAATTATTGGTATTTTAAGATTAAATTTTATTTATTTCATCTAATGGGATTTTAATTGAACGTTACCAAGTGGTAAGGGACTTCATCTCAATTTCCCTTACTTGGGGAATATTTTATTATTATACCACAAATTTTAATTATTTAGTGTAAATATTATCACTTTTACATGTAATATCATGAATATTTCATATTTCACTACATTTTAAGTTTCAATTTAAGGTATTTCATCAATGGGGATTTTACTTTAATGTTACCAAGTGGTAAGGGACTTCATCTAAATTCTCCCTTAATGATGAATGTTTTATTTATGTGCATATAATTTCTTTTATATAGTGTAAAAACTTCTCACTTTATATATAATATCATGAATCCTTAATAAGTAATGGTATTTTAAGATTCAATTTTAATTATTTAATCCAATGGGATTGTAATTTAATGTTAAGAAGTGTTAAGGGACTTCGTCTTAATTTCACTTTATTGTGGTATATTATAATTTTATTCACAAAATTTCTTTTATATATTATTTATACCACCCATTAAAAATTTAATATCATGATTAATTAACAATTCATGGTATTTTTTGTTTCAATTTTAATTATTTTATCCAAGGGGATTTTACATGAAAGTTACCAAGTCATAAATAATTTCATAACTCAATTTATTTTCATAGGGTTAATTACTTGTTTTTTCCATATATATTCTACGATTGTGTGTATAATGAATTTTGATTATCTAATGTAGTATTTCTAATTGTTATTTGTGTAATTAAATTTTATATGCATAATATATTTACTAATTTATTTATTTATTTATTCATTCAGACTTTATCATTATGATAATTGAAAGGGATTTCTTCTCAATTTCCATTTCATTGAGATATGTTTGTTAATATTAACCTATTGACTTTTATGCAGTGAATGGACTACAAATGTTGTATTTAACATGGATAACTATTTATACATGATTTTTAATATTTCAATTCAATGTTATTCATATTATTTTATCGTGGTTATAAGTATTACCTAAACCATATACAATTCATACATATGGTGTTTACATTTAATGTTATTTGATTATCTTTGTAAATATTTAAAAATTTATATTATGTACTCAATAGATTTTTTTATTGATAAGTCATATTGTTCAAAATTTAAATTAATTATCAGCTATATGATGAATGCTTTTAGACATTTAGATATAGGCGGGCCTTGTTATAGATAACCCATGTATGCATTGGTAGCCTCATGAGATGAATTAGTTGGCCAAATCAGATGGGTTTTTAGCTATCAATTTTAAATTATCTTGAGAAATAAATTTATGGTAGAGGTATCATGATGCATAAGATCATTTTGTCTAATAATTAAGCATTTATTCATTAATAATAAAGTTATTTTTTTATTGATGATATTTTTGTTATGATATTATCTCTTAATGCATTTCATTATAATTTTATTGATTAAATATAATTTTTTTATAGTTATTTACCTTTTCATATTGATTATTACTTATCCAATTATGATAGTTTAGTTAGTTAAGTGGAATATGTGTTTAGTTATTTACCATTTCATATTGATTATTATTTATTGATTCATGATACCTTTCATTGTATGTAACCCTTACTGAGAATTTTAGATCATACTTGTTTTATTTATTTTCCATAGTTAATAAAGATGAATCATTTTAATGGTTTTCAAGGATTCTAAGAATTTGGTTTTGTTATGTTTTATTTTATTTTTGTATATAAAATTTTTATCATGTATGTATCTGGTTAACCAAAACTACTAAGTTGATCGATCATTCGTGACTTAACCCCTTGTATCTATGCTAATGTAATAAAGTAGAAACTAGATTTAGGTTACTATATTTAGGGTCATTACAATCATCACATGGTTTTAACCCATGTTTTTTTCTCATGGGAATTGGTTTTTGTTATTTTAATATTTTACAAGTTTAGCTTCTTAATATAGTTATATTTTGATTGTGGAATTTATTATTATTCATAGATAATATTTTTAAAACCATATAATATAATTTATATTTTATAAAATTCATTATATTTTTGTAAAATCAATAATTTAATTTTAAATAAATTATTTTAGTGAAAACACATTTCTGGATGAGCAATACTTTATAGTATTTATTATATCTCTTTTATGTCATTATGATATCATTAAATTTATTGTATATTTATACCTCATTTTAATTTTTATTCAAAAATTCATTTATCTCATATTATGGAAATTCACCATTGGATAATTTAGATATACTTACATCAAAAATGAAATCATTTTTATCAAAATAATTTTCAAGATATGATAAATTTAATTTTTATATAAAACACTTATTTATTGATATCACCTATTTTTATAACATATACAATTTTATAACACTAATAAATTACATATGATTGCATAAAATTATTTAAATATTTCTATAAGAATAAATAATATGGTTTACAACCTTTTCATGAAAATAAATTTTTATTTCAAATTTTTGAATTTATCATAAAAATTTATTTTTATAATAATTAGACATATATATTTTAAAAAATAATACAGTTTCAGTTTCTTTGTATCCATCCTTTAATCATGTTAATTTTATATTTTATATAAGGATGATTCATTTAATAAAAATACAGGATCAATTTAACCATAATTTCATTTCTAAAAGATATTATACCTTAATCCTACTTAAGGTCTAGGTTATAACCTCTTATTATAAAATTAAATTCTATAAGGGTAAGTTGTGAGATGGTGGTACATTTGTGGGATGGTTCATATAACATTGATCTAGCGGTGATCTCTAAAAAATATAAAAATCTCTCATTGGGGATTCCAATCAGGAATATGTTGTCAAACATATTCTTGGGCTTAGTCAAAATATAAATCCCAATAATGTTACCTCCATCATGAGATCTGATAAATGGTCTTAAAAATCATGATCCAATAGTTTGAATCCATCGCTCCTCCCTAATGCATCAATTATCTCTCATCATTTCATTTTATATATACTAATTATAATAGTAACATTATTACAAATGATCATAATGATCAACAGACACAATTCTCATCAGTTGGATCCTAATGGTAGGATTTCTCATGGCACACTATATGCCCTTCGGCATTCACATACTTCATTATTCAATACTTCACTTTCAAATGTTTTACAATTCACTTAATAATTTTAATTATATTTGAAAGGATTTGATAAATTTCCAAAACATTATATATTGGGTGATCTTCATGGGTGAATTTGATCGTATAGATATTTCCATTATGTATACATTATTCTATGGTTTTTATCTACCTACAATCATCTTATATGCTATAATTAATATTATTATATGATGTGAAATAAATTAACATAGTCTTTTAGTGTACTTTTGTTGTAAACCATAATAAAACAATCATTGTGAAACACGATATTATTTTATTTATAAGAAAATTAAATTTTGGGTCCTTACATAAATAAATTTTTACTAATTAATTTAGGCTCATATTTCAATATACCAACTAGATTTATGGTATTATAAAACTAAATCTATTATCGTACTTAGCATGTAACTCCTTATATGCATGTATGATAATGTATAGAATCAGTTAAAACAACTTTAAACTAATTCATACATTAAAATTCATAATATAAAAAATATTTTCATTAATCAAGAAGGGAGTATCTTAAAAAAAAATTAACAATTAAAAAATTTATACATGAAATAATAAATTTATGGATAATTCAAAAATAAGTCAACATTTAATCAATATATAATTTGGATAATTATTATGGTCATTCAATAATAAACAAATATAAACACTAAATATTTATTAAAATATAATATCTTTAATATTTTATATTATATAGAATATGCATTAAATATATGATATTATATGAAATATAAACATCTTATATTTCAATTATATTCTATAAAGAATTTGAAAAATCTAAATATCAATTTTTTATATTATTTAAAAGGAAAACACAGCAACTATAAAAAATAATTTTCATATCATTTAAATAATTAAAAAATAAGTATTTTAATTTTAAAAATTCAAAAAAAAATTATAAACAAATCATAATTAAATATAAACACCTTTATTTTTTCAATATTTTTTAATTTATAAAAATTTTATAAAATATACTCATAATTAAAATATAAAAGATTTATATCTATATTATAAAACATGATAAATAATTTGAATATGAAATTAATATTAAAAATTATATTTATGGAAATTTATAAAATAAATTTTTCATAAACATTTAATTATTTAATTACAAAAAATTTAAAATTAATTAATACATAAACACCTTAATGAAAAAATAAATATCCCATTATTCCTTATCCCATAATTTATAAACAATTTATAAATTATTTAAAACATTTCATAATGGAAATATTGTAAAATATAATTCTTCCTTCAATATCATTTTTAAAGATATTGGATGAGTTGTATGATATGACATGTTACGAGTGATTGGTGTGGGTAACTATCTATCATACCCTATAATAGATTTTGTGTGGCTGGAATAACGAATCATTGATATAAGGTGGTATCCTTGAACTATCTCACAATGGGTAGGTCAATGTGAGATTAAACAAGCATAGGCAATGCATAAGAATAATGTTTCTAATCCACCAACCATTTCAATTTGATATAATGTATTTTTAAGAATGAATAGGTGTTGGGAGAATATATGTGAGATTAAGTCCATGATATGGGATCATAGTCCATTAAAATTACTATCATGTGATAGCTCCCATGAGATTAAACAAGTTATTGTGAGGTTATTTATGATTAACCCTCGTAGTGTATTATTTGTATAGGATTAATCGACAATAGATAATGTTAGATTAAATCATGTTGTGAATACCTATGTAAGATTGAACCTATTATATTTTAAGTGGAATTTTTCATGACCTTTGATATAGATACCAGTATAAGATGAATCTTGTCAACTATATAGGATAACATTATGGTATCATGATTGTTATGACCGGAATCCTTATATGATTAATCATGAATGGTTATTTTTTATGTACTATTAATTCAAATATGATTTATTTATAACAAAAATAACCTAATTAGTATTAAATCTATAATCATTTATGATATCATATATATATTTTGTTACATCTTTTAAATCAGTGACATAAACTCTTTATTTTTCTCATGATTTCAATATTCTAAATCCATGGTAAATATTTTTCTGTAATATTTAGGAAATAAATCCTTCACTCATAAGGAAACATCCAACATTTCATCCATGTGAACATATAGTAGAACATAATTACCCTGAAACATGGTTTTTTAGGCTATTTACATCGGTAATAGAACCTATAAGTGGAGAGTCGCACATTGTAAGCACTCATGAAAGAGAGTTACAAGGAATTATATAACCATTTAGACTTTTATTTGAGACCATTGTTGGGTTTAATATAATATTTTAACACTTAAACTATCTTGATAAATAGATTACAAACCCATAAGACAAAATCATCCATATGGGATACACGTAACCCCACTATTTTAAAACAATTAATGTAACATACCACACACCATTGAGTTGCAGCCACTATATTCAACCATGATTGAGGAATATTATAAAGCAGTATCCAAAATAAATATCTCCTCCATGGGGTATACAAGTGTTGATTATGAATTCCATGATATCGAGTGAGGATATATTAAAACCCAATCAATTTTAGTCTATCTCATATAAATGATTAAACAAATGGTTGTCATGTAAATAGATATTCACATAATGAAACAAACACCATTTTCAAGGAATTGGACCTTTTTATATGGGCCTTGTGAAAACTCCTCAAGACCCATGCATTTAATTATACTTTTCATAATTCTTGAGTAAATGGAATATAGTTACAATATTTTTTATACCTTTTTACAAGCACATAACTCTTATGTAAATTAACTCTCCATCTTTTTAACTAATGGTTATGTGGAAGAATTATCAAAATTATAATTTCTTAACACCTTACATGTAGTATCACAACATCAAATTCCATGTTTTATTATATTCTCAATACCATGCATACAATGTGTCTCTATTTTCAATCATGTCATGCTATACGACAAAAACATATCATATAATACAATATAGTCCAAATTCACATCAAATATGCATGGTATTAATTAAATATCTCTTTCAATGGTCATTTGGATATATATATAATATACACTAGTCAACATCTGAAGTAGTTTTCGAAGGAAATCTCAATTTCCAACCTTTCGTACAAGTCGAACCATACCGACATGATCTAGGTCTCATGTCTAGGAATATAAATTATTGATATGCACTAAAAATGGGGTGTATCATATTTTATTATATACCTAATTTTCATACTATGATATTAATATTATTAATGTTTAGTCTATGGTTTAAATATATTGAATGAAGTATTGGGTTGTTTCTATTAGCCTAAATTATATCATATGATTGTTTTTTGGAATAATTATTTGAGTGCATGAGTGGTACCACATATTACACCATGGTTTTTAGGTATTAATCATGCGATGATTCATTTATTCACAATCATTGATGTGGTTTAATTAATAAAAACCAATGAGAAGTAATGTATAGTTATATGTGATTCCACCTAATATGGTTGATGCTATTTATTTATTGAAGACATTCTGGATGGCCTATAAAAGTGAAGAGTTCCCTTTACTGGTATTTACCCTTAATACTTGCAAGAAAAATAAAACTCAACTTTTCTTGAAATTAATTTCATCACTAGGTGACGGAACTAGTATACCTTTGGTTGATTAGGATCACCATGTAATAAAAATTTATTTTATTATCCAGTGTATCCCTTCAGAGGAAGAAAGCCTTTATTTTTTGCTTCGGTGATCCTCTTCAATATTACTCCATTAGTGAATGAATATGGATCTTAAAATACCATTTTAGGTATGCCTCCATTTGTATTTTTCTTTATTTTAGTTCATTTTTAATAGTTTATCATGGATCATGAAATTTTATGGGTTTCGTCAGCTATAGTTTATTTTGTGATATCCCCCCAAACATGTTGGTGGTATAAAAGCCTTATTCTTTAATATTTCAACATGTGATTATTATGTTTTTCACATAACATTCTTTTTGTAATATATTTATGCCGGTATTAAAATGTATAAAATAAATAAATTATTCTATATCAAATATCCATATTATATGATTATTCTATATTATAAGGTACAATGTAGAGTAAATCAAAGGATTTGAACTTTTCCATACCATATCGTACATGATACCAAAAAAAATGAACCAATCCCATTTTTTGAAAAAAAATAATCAGGTAGTATTAAAAATATATAGGATATCATCAACTAGGATAGGAACATTTTGACTAGACCTATCATATGTGGTGATATGAATCATATCCTACAATTTAATGTTATATAATATAATAAGATAAAGATACAATGTTTCTCTCTAATATCAATTGTGTTTTATGGTTGATAATAGTTTTATCAATCCTAATATACAATATAAAAAAAGATTAAAATTTTAATATATTGATTAATTTTATTATGGTTTATAAAATTTTTATAAATTATATGTGTTTGGACTTGTAAAATGATATTTTTCATTTAAAATGAAATTTAAGATTTCTATACTTGTATATAATATTTTTTTAATTAAATAAAAATATTATTTATTTATTTTTTATTTCATTCATAATATTCATGTTTATAAAATGTTTATTTTTTATAAATATTGTGTATTATTTATTTATGACATATGTTGATTCTGTTTTATTTTTAATCCTTGAATTACATTCTAGGAACAACATCATAGGATTTAGTTTTCATCTACATTAACCTTGGTTTGCTCTAAAAGTTGTCTTCCTGAATATAATTGTTAGATATAGTTTCTACATATTAGTTTTTAGAGTTGTTATGTATTTGAATATCTCTTGAGTAAATTATTCCTAGGAATAGGGACTTGTGATTATACTTCCCACTATCTTGAAGGCCTATTCCTTGTTCTGGAATAGTAAGGGTTGGATATCTATCACTTTAGTCTTACTCATTGAGAGATTTTCAATCTCAATTATCTCTATTATTATATAAGAAGATTTTGGAAATTTTGTGTTTGAGATATATTTAGACATATATGGATATGTTTGGATTTTATTTTTGGATTAGTAACACATACTTGTGGGTTGTGTAAATAGTTATACATTAATTTTTGTGAACATATTACTTTGGTGGATCAAATAGTGGTCCCAGAACTAAATCGTTATATGCATGCATACACAATGGAATGAAACATGGGGTAATAATAATTGTATGAAATTTTATGGGTTTAATATTCATGTGATTTATATTAAATTTTTGATACTTTTAAAAGAAAACTGATAAGATACTAAGTTTATGATTTCTTCCAAAGAACAAAATGTTTAGAACTTGACCATCCAACTAAATAGGTTCTTCCATATTATGGTGTCAATGGTTTATATGTGGTAAGGAATAATAGAAATGAATAACTCTAATATTTAGGTAACCAAATATTATTATGTTATTTAATTAAAACATGGATGGGAAACTCCAACAGTTAGTAGACAAAATGAATAGACATGAGTTTTTCAATATAATAGATCTAAGAAAAGGGATTCCCACTCAACTATAAAAGAATCATCACCATTGTTATTATGATGAATCCCTTATTAAAAAACTAAGTGGATTATAATTCTATATCATATTGATAATTAGTGATATGTGTATTTTGTCTTAATAAATAAATATTATATATGGTATATTCATTTTCAGTTGGAGTACATTCATTAAAAACCGTTGATTAAAAGATATAAAATATAATAATCATCAATAGATATATATGTATTCTCAATTGTAGATTATTTCATGATAATAATTTTGAGATCTCTTAAAGGTATGACCAATAATATAGCTCTAGTTTGGTGTCTAATGTCGATATTTGTTCTCTAATATAAGCATTTTGAGCCATTGAATGTAAATTTTATAGAGGAAAATTTTACCAAATTCAACTCGTGGGTATTGGATATCGAGTGTGTATCATATGTTTTTCATACATAAACCTATACTTAGAGGAAAAAGGGAATTGAAAATGGGTGTGATAGATCTTCATTTTGGTAATAGAAAAATAGTTTCTATATAAAAATTTGGAACTTTAATCTAACATTACCAAGTTGATTAATTCTTGAATTGGAGCACTATTATTGTGTTACTTTTATAAAAATAAATAATATTATTGTCTATTATTTAGAAAATAATATATTTTTACCCATTATTAAGTACAATAGTTTTTTATATATATGAATGAATATTTTTATGGATTATTAATATAGTAAACAGTTTATATATTCTAGGTATTGATAATATTTCTATCCAATTTAGAATAAGAAGTTCATGATTGATTCTAATCTCACATACTTTTAGATTTATCACCATATATATATAATAAATATATGTTTCCAAATGATGTATACTGATCAATCATTGGAATCATTCAATTAAGAATCACTTGATACATGAAAATCTTGTTTCTTAGGAAAAATGACTAAAGAAAATTTTCCTATAAAGGGTGAAATCTATATTGGACTATTGAATCTCATAAATACGGATGTATATTGACTATTGAGTACTCAATAAAGTGTTAGTTTTAAGTAATACATCAATTTTAATTATATAATTAGTTGATATAATTATCTGTTTCTAAGGAGGAACAAATATGAAGCCTTTTAAAAGTTTAAACAGTTCAAATCAAATTACATAACAAAATTTTAAAAATATTTATTATTATATAATCAAATTGTGGTGGATAATAATTTAAAAATGGATTCACTAATGTTTTAAGGTATTGTGAAATTGTTCCACAACTCACTTCTCAAATAACACCATACCGGAATGGTTTTTCTGAGTAGAGTAATCTTTCCCTATTAGAGATAGTTTGATTGATAAATCAGTCTGACCTTCTTATTTCATTCTAGGTAAATTATTAAGAGACTAAAACATTTCTACTAATCTGTGTTCTGTCTAAATTATTCATATAGACACCAAATAAAATATGGTTTGTGAAACATCCCATCCAATATTTTGTGAAGATTTGGGTTTCTTAAGTATACCCATGATATTTTTCTCCTTGTATACTAGACCTTAATTCTAACAAATTATTATTTGTTGGTTATACTAAATAATATAAGGGATATTATATCTATAATAATATTGGGCATAAATTTATTTTTTTCTGATTTCCTATATTCATTGAAAATATTTATATACATCACAGATTCAGTGGGAGAAAAATTTAATATGGATAAGTTCAAGATCAACAAATTGGAGGTTTTTTAGGGATAGATTTGATATTATCCCTTAAATATTTGTAAAATAAAAACAAACTAATTTTATATAATAACCTTAAATATTTTTTAATACTCTTTAATTAATAATGAAATATGGATTTCTCATAGTGAATTGTGATAAAGTAATTTTAAAAGGTGATAAACCTACCTCTTACTTGGATACCATTGACATATCTTATTCTGTGAAATGGTTAAAATCCATTAAATCAAAAATGGATTCTATAATGACTAACCCTATTTGGATCGAAGTGAATTCACACAAAGGAGTGGACCCCATAGTTTGCAAGTAAGTATTTCCATAATAAAATTAACATGGATGGTAGGGTATCTACCTATAAAGCACACCTAGTGGAAATAAGTAATAATCAAATTCATGGTATTGAATATAAAAAAACTTTTTAACTAGTGATGATGATAAATTCCATCCTGATGTTTATTTTTCAAAAGTGATAATTCGGATTATGAGATATATCAAATTTATATCAAAACAACTTTCATTAATAAAAAATTATTAGATGATGTGTATATAATACAACCTAAAGGTTTTTTATTTAAAAATTATAATTTTACGGTAAAAAATATTCCATGATATATTAATTAATAGAAGAAATATTCTCAGAGTTAGAATATCTAATTTGATGATGTATTCAAAGAAAGTAGATTCATCAAAAATTATGGATGACTATTCTGTATATAAGTTGAATAGTGAGAGTGTATTATTTTTTCTAATATTGTATGTAGATTAAATACTAATAATTCAAATTGACTTTCCAACATTAAATTATTTGATAATGTTCTTTGAAAAAATCATATCTTTTAAATAATTTGGTGTAGCATCATATATGTTAGGTATGATGATCTATAGATTTTGATCAAATATGCTACTTGGACTTAGTCGGGAAACATATATTGGTAAATTTATAAAGTGGTTTAGTATAGATAACTATAAAAGTGGTTCTCTACCAATGTTTTATGAAATGAGTCTTAAGAAGATTCAATATCCATATAAGTATTTGGAAAGGATGGATATAATTATCTAGGTATATACCACTATATCTATCATGTATTTTATATAGTTTACATAACAAGTTGTTTCCTATAATCTTAAAATTACATATAGATTTCAATATAATCTATGTGATAGTCATTGGATTACTATTAATAATAACCATAAGTAATAATTAGGAACAATGGATGTATTCATGGTTTTTTTGATAGAGGATGTTCTCTATACAGGGAGTTACTCAAATAAAAATTACCAATCTAATATAAAGAAAAATATATGTCAATCTGGTTTACTATTTTTCATAAATTTAGGAGTTATCAGTTGAAAGAGTTATAAAAAATCCACTATAAAAGACTCAAAAATGGGGGGAAAGTACATTAACACATCAAAGAATGCAAGGGAGGATCTTTAGATCAGTATGACAATTTTAAAAGTTGTGTCAGTTCCTAAAATTCAGTGATAAATTAAGATTTGTGATGATAATAATTGGTTCATTTCCCATGATATGGAACCCTAGTCTTCCTAATAGATTAATCACATAATTCATGAATACAATATTATATGATAGATCACTTAAAGGGGTGTTTTTATGATTTTTTGGGTTGATATGGATGAAAATTTAGTAGATAAATTGATTAAAAAATTATAAAAACAAAAAAATGAGGGCCAGGTTAAGTATCTTATTATATGATACATAAGTGATAAATGTAATTATTGTATATTTTTCATGATATTATGGTAAATTAAATATCAATTTATCATTCATTCTTGTGTGTTTCAATTTTCTTTACATGAAAAATTGAATGACAATATCCCCTAAAAGTATGAATTTGATTTTTCCATAATCAATTATCACCAAATATTATTATGGATTGTGATGATATATTAATATTTTCATGAGTCTTGGACCCATGAGATAATAATTTGTGGTTTATTGTTTAGAATATACCCCTAAAGTATATCCCATGCAATGAAATACAATTAATAATATAATTAGGGGTGTATTCATACCATCAATCCTTTTACCAGAGGTCAGAGAGATACCTAGCATGAGAACATTTATACTTTGATTAATTTATTACAAAGTATATGAGAATTATCAAATTATAGTATGGTTAGGTATGTTGATAATTATATCATCAGTTAGATCTTAATAAAGATATAATTAACTACTCAAGTGATGAGAAGATTCATTTTTTAATTGGTTGAATTATACTGAGGAAATAAATGATCTGGTTTAATAGAATCACATAAGAAGTAAAAAAACTACTTGTGCAATGTACATGTGATTTTCCCATTAACTAGATAAATGAAATGTGATTTATCCATCAAACAGGATAGTCTTTTTTAGAGAGTTTAAAAATTATGGGACAGTATATACTATGTTGACATTGTTCCATGTTAACTAGTCACTTGATGTAATGGGAAATGGGATTATATATGTATAAATAAGATGAAAATAATAAATTGTTTAGTATATATTTTCATCTAAGATATAAATATTTTCTATTAATATCATTCAACATTCCTTGATGACTTGAGTAGCAGTGATTATTTTTCAGGGGTAACCCTTTTATAACATAAATTAAATATATAATCCTTATTTTTGGTCAATATTATTAAGGGACATAGGGTCAAACAGTTATGAATTTGGATAAGGATTATCTTTTGGACAAAATTTATAATTTAAAATAAATAGAGTTTGATAAACGGTATTTATAAGAGTTTTGGATGGATTTATAAAGAGTTGTGAATTTTTTTCAAAATCCCTCATGATATTTTAGTGAAAATGGGAGACTGGTGGATATGTATTGAATTGGAATATATTATAACTTATGATATACTTAGTTTTTTTACTACGATATTAATATGATTCGTATCATAGACTATGGTTTTCCTATATTGTAAGAAAAAATGGATTTTTTTAGCTTAAATCTTGTTGTTTGGTTGGATTATGACATAGGTATCTAAATCCAAACATGATAGCATGTTTACACCATGTTTTATTAGTTATTAATAAAGAGGTGATTTATTTATACATATTCATTAAAAGAGTACATTGAAAAATAATAATAGGAAATATCATTTCGATGCAAGAGATACCCCCTAATATGGGTGATTCTCTACATTTAATGAGGAGATTTGGGTATATACTATAAAAGGGAATATTTCTTTTTTTTAGTGATTACCCTCAATGTATGAAAGATAAATGAAACACTATTCTTATAAAATCTTCATTGGTCACTCAATAAAAGAATTATCACCCCATTTTAAGATTTTATTCCTCACATTATAAACATGGATCATCAGAATATTTTATCCCCTTTAAGGAACGATGATTTTTTTAACTTATCTTGTGATCCTTTTTGTATATACTCTACCAAAGATTGAAGATAGAGATTACAGTTGTGTTTTAGGTTTTCCCATGTTCATTTTTTCTATTGTTTCACTATATGTTAGATTTTTAAAGATAGATAGCTAATTTTATTGGTATCTTCCTCTATAAATAATCATATGATGATCCCCAAAAACCCTTTAATGCATATACCCAAAACATTGGGAAAATGACAACCTGAGAAGTGTAACTATACACCATGATCCCTATGTCTCCATGGCTCAACCTTATTTATTATTAGAATATAACATGGAAAATATAAGAAAACAAGAATGAGAAATAATCCATATCTTATTTCACAACTAGTTTTAGGCCTACACCTATAATGCTACAAGATAGTAGCATGTAAAAATAAATATCGCATTCCCTGGCGAATCTCATCACCCATAACCATCTCCAACATAAACCTCACCTACACAACATGTTGGATTTGGTACCCAAGAACCAATTAATTTAAATGTTTAATTAACTATATATTAATGGGAATTAATATTAATAAATATATTATCACATGATAAGTGTTCATTTTCTTTAATCTATTGTAATAATGTTTTTTTGAGTATCTGTTGCATCAAAATATTGTTATAGTTCCTCACTATAATAAAAAACAAGGTGTGCTATTGTGGTATTCTTAAATATATGTTATATGGTAGGATGAAAACTTATGACTAAATGGGTCGAAGGCCTTTATTTTTTATTATTTTGATAATCCACCATTCTAGGTGTGAGGTGGGACCCTTCCAAGGCCCGAAGGCTTAGAGATAATTACATGAACCGTAGGTATTATAGGAAATCACCCAAAAAAGACAACTTGGAATTGCTCCTCCCTAAAACATGTCATGATATCAGCACTCCACCTTCTCATGACTAGTCGGCTAGCTATCCTGTGTAGAGTAACATAGTCCCAATACCAATGACGATTCCATACCTTCTCATTCTTCAAATTCCAGTCATCTCTGCTCGGGTGAATGTGTCTACTCTGAATCCTCATCTGAAGCTTTTTTACTTGTAGTCTGATTGGTACATCTACAAATTCAGGTGATCCAAAGTCCATGGGGTGTTCCGAAGACCTTGAGATACAAATGGCCCAAAGTCCTTGGGTGGTTCAAAAGCCTTGTAGGACCTAAGGACCAAACCAGTGTCACAAAGGTCCATATGCATGAATAGTTCTAGCTATTACAGTACCAAATAGTACCTACTATAGTGCCTACTACAGTAACCCAAAAATATGTCTCCACCTAGATTTGATCTCAGATCTCTTGTATGCACTTACTGTGTCCTCACCAACAGGGCTGAGGATCATGTATAGGATGAAAATTCTAACTTAAAACATATGATATAGGCTATTAGGTTTATCATTCTCATAATAAATTGAAAGTTATCCTCCTACAGTTCACCAATAGTAATATAAAAATAGTGTAGGTTATGAAAATATATTCACCCATAGGAATTACACATGTTATATGTGTCATTATATAGTCTTATCTAGGTACATGTTTACTTTTCCTTATATGTGATATTATTAACAATATCTATCATGAGTCGTGTACTTAGATGTATTAATAGAAATTATTATGATATATGTCTGTGGTGAGTTAGGATATATTGGGTTCATTGTCATTGATACCGAATTAATGAAAAATTAATGAAATGGTTTTTACTTTGTGAGTTAATAGAAGTAAATATATCAATCCCTTTTATTTGAATCTAACTATTTGATTAAGTCCATAGACATGGAATTTGTATCCACAAGTTCACTTTTAGAATGTTGAAGAATGATATATCAAAGATATAGGTTGATGACACTAGTGGTTAAACTTATTTCATGAGAAATTGACAATGAAAAATTATATTATGCTTTGAACATTCATTAGAGGTTATTTTCATTACAACGTTGATGTCTTTCTCTATGGGTACCTTCATATGATGAAATATAATAATCGTGGACTTTATGTAACACCCTAATATTTTAAAATACAAACATCAAATTAGATAGTGCATATAACCCAAAAAACATATAAGGTAATAAAAAATCCAGACACTTTATAATATATTTCTTTTAAATAATTCAATCTTTGTTATAGCCTGAAATGCATGCAACACTGGGTTTGAACAAAACATCATACTCTATTAAAATGTAATTATTTTTTCATTACAATGCTATTAAGTTGGTGAGAATCAACAGTAATAAAAAATTATGAAAATTATCTTTTTTACACATATATAAAATAAATTAAATGGAAATAAATTGATTAGAAATTAAATAATAATCATTTTAAATTAAAAAATGTTATTTTTTAAAGAAAATCGTTATGTCACTTCTTGTTCACTTATGATAAAATTATTTTTACCAATTATAAAATAAATATTTTTAAAAAAAATTATTTTTTTATCTTCATATAAAAATTACCTTAGGGTAAATTTTTGGGATTTTTCTAAAAAGTTTCATTTTATAATGAATAGTAAAAAATACTAAATTTTAATCGAAAACTAGATTTTTGTCAAAATTATTTATAATGGTAAGTTATATTATAAATTTTTTCAAGTAAAAATAATTCAATTTCATATTTTTTAATAGAATTTTGATAATTTTAATCACTAAATATTGAATTTTATATTAAAACTTTGTAAACTTTTGAGCATTTTCTCTTTGAAAAATCTTTTTCTCATCGCATCTGTAGGATTTATTTTAAATTAAATTTTTTCCAATTATGTGTTTTTAATTTGGAAAAATTAATACCATACATTGAAAAATTGTAATTTATATTATATAATAATGTACGATTAATTTTTGACCAAAATTAATAGTGGAAATAATCAAAATTAATGATTGTGGTTAAGGTAAAAATGGATTTATCAGGGGTTAAACTTAACAAATAAGTGTTAAAATGGCCTAAATTGTTTTCTAAAATATATTGGATTGAAATATTTCATAATTATCATCTATAAGGGTATATAATCCACACTTTTGGACCTTTTGGCATGTGAAAAATGTGGGTTCACCTTTTCCTTTTTAAACATTACAAGTGTGACACTCACCTGACTTACAAAAGGTAACGCCAACTTCTCTCGTCTTCACATAATCATCACCTTTAGGGTTATCCAGGAATTTCCCTAATCTATTCCCAAATTCTATATCCTCAAACTATAATCCTTATTTTTTCTATATATCCACTCTAGGATTGAATTAGGTATAGTCTTAAATAGGTGGTCTAAGAAGAGGTAAAGTTTCTTACTATGAATCTTTATTTTATTTATTCTTCCACCTTCTTAAAATATTATTCATTTATGGTTATATAAAAACATGTTTATGTACCATATACTGAGATGTTATTATGTAAATATCATGACCTAAAACTACCTCAACTTTTATAAAATAGGTTATGAGATCAACATTCATGTGTATATAGAACTACCACCTCGTGAATCGATGTCATTATTTTTTAGATTACCACCTATCGTGGTAGGGTATGATGATGGATATAAATAGTATATATTATATTTTTAACATAATTATACCTTTGTATTCATTATATCATATATAAAATTTTTACATTCCATTTCACAGGGGATACGCTAATGTCACTCATGTATATGGTGGACTACTGCCTCACGAAGCGATGTGCTTTGTTTTTCACTAAGACATTACATGGAAGGTAGTAAGGATAGAGTAAATAAATATATGTGATAAAAATAACTTAATTGTGAAATTCATGAAATATTTATCATTTTTTATATATAATATATATATATATATATATCATTCTCTTTCTTACATTTTAACATACCAAATGATGATAATGTCATTTGTGTACGTGTAGACAGCCGCCTTCACGAAGTGATGTGACTCTCTTTTCATCACCGCACAAAATGAATGATATAAATAAATATATTTAAATAAATAATATATTATTTATCATATTTTTATCATTATTTAAAGATAAAATATTATTTACCTTCTTTCCATAATGATCATTGAAAAATGGAAACATTCCTTATGCGTACATATGACCTACCGTCTCAAGGATTGTAATGTTGTTAATTTTTTATAAAAATAATTCATTATTGGTTTAAAAGGTATAATTCATGTATAAATATTATAATTGTTCCAGGATTAATGTTATTTTTTATGTTTAAATAATTACCTTTTTTACCATAATCAACCCACTAAAGTCATTTTTGAAAAATAATCTAAATTCATCGAAACATCTAACGTAAAAATAATTAACTAAATAATCATATATATCATGGTAATAATTAAAATAAAATGAATAGTTAAAATTAATAAATTTCTTATAAAATTAAATAATTAACATCAGTTTACTATTTAGGGATATAAAGGATGTATGTGATGAGTAGAAATAAAGGTAAGGGTTTCTCGTCACTCTTTTACTTCCATGAGACATACACCATATTCCGCACTTATTTATTTTGAGTGGTATATATATTATACTTATTTATGTTATATAGTGAATTAATTTATCTTCTTGGTATTTAATATTTCATTTAAATTTACTTCTTTTATATGGCTTATAATTTAAAATTTAGCAAATTATTAAGGGTTTATTTTGCTTTCTTATAATTATTCAAGATTGTTTATATTTACATATCTATTGGGGGGATTACTTGATATTTATATCTTATAATAAATATATTTTATTCTTCTATAATTATACATGAACTTTTTAAGCTTTATTAACATTTTTTACTCATTGGTACTTCAAATGATTAGGAAAATATTTTTAATAAAATATAAATTTATTTCTCTCTTTGGTCATAAATACTTTTTCATAAAAACTAATGTTTTTTAAGTATGTTTTAAAAAAAGTAACATTTTTTAAATGATTTAGTAAAGAAATTTTTACCCATTTTTACTTCTCAAAAAAATTTAAGGGAATATTCAATTCATTTTCAAAACAGTTTCATTTTTATTTTATTGAAAATTTTAAAGGAATATTTGTTTTTATATTTATTTACCAAATGGAATTTTCTACCATCATGTAAATTTTTTGTTTTTGATGTTCCTTTATATTTTTTCAAGGATATTTTATACAAAATCATTTTCAAAAAAAATATAAAAGTAATTTTCAAAATGGATATGTCATTTTCCTCAAAAAAAATGTTTGCAAAGATCTTTATGATATTTCTATTCATCAACAACAACAACCTTAATTGTAATTATGATTCATTGGGGATATTATATATTGATATCATCATTATTCATTCATTATATGATTCATGATAAGTTTGACTATGTATGTTCCTATTTGATACTATTTGTATTACTCGGTATGGTTTATCATTTAGTCTATTGATTAGGGTAATTTTTAACATTTAATCTTATTATTTCTCAATACAAGTGTTTATAATGATTATGTTTCACCCCTTTCATTTTTTGAATTCATTTTACATAATAAGTGATAGGTAAGTCCTAGAATTATGCATCCCCTCCATGCATCGGTAGGTCTCATGATAAAAACTAGATTGGGTTTTGGCTGAGGCCATACCCATTTATGTAGATATATCGGCACAATTCCTTGATGGTATTTAGTTTTCATCACACAATGACTCAAAAATATGTTTAGATATCTAGAATTGTGCATTACATAATTATGAATTCAGTTAATGATATTCAATTTTATTATTCAATTATTTAGAATATCCATGGTTAAGTTTTCAAACTCATGTTATTATTTACATAAAATTATTGGGTCATCCTTTATTCTTGTCATATTATGCTCAATTTATTTATTAAAAGAAACATGTTTTAGTTATTTACATTTATATATTTATTATTTCATATTTATTGATAGATTTTGTAGTACGATTATCCTTGTTAAGAATCTGAGATCATATCTTTATTTTGTTTTATTTTCACCAAGATGTAAGGAATAATTTTTTGATTAATATACCCAGATAAATTAAGGGGATAATTTATTTATAAAATAAAATTCATTCTATATTTTATGTTTTCAAATGTAATTGTTTTTAAAGTTTGTATATGTATCACCAAGCCTACTAAGCTATATGTCCCTTCATGATGTGGTTCCTTGTATCTTATGCCAATGTTATAAAGCATACACCAACTCCAAGTAATTGGGTTCAGGCTCACTAAGTAGGTATTATTGAATTTTTATTAGAACCATTGGGAACTAGATTTAGAAAAACATAGATTAATGAAAATAAACCATTGATATAATTTTATTTTTATGTATAGAAGACCATACTAATGTTTTGGTAGTGAAAATATTATATGGTTTTTATAGTAAATACATCTTTATCTTGATACTAAAAATGGATGTGGTTTTGGAATAGATGTACCTAGGGGTAATTAAATTGAAAAAAGGTGCATTGGTCTTGACCCAATCATTACATATTGAAAGAAAACGGTCCTTACTGTATACATGGTTTGACACTCTCATTTTATTTTCTTATGATAATTCACATATCTTTAAAACCCATTTTAAAGGATAGGAAAATAAATTTACCATAAAAGAAATCATATTTATGATAATGAGATTATCTATGCATAAATTTATCAATTTATATTTCTTTTTTCATTTTATTTTTTATTATAAATTATTTTTTATAATTTTATGATTTAATATAGTGTATTCCATCAGTTAGATATAGTTCATAGTATATGGAATGGGAACCACATAAATTCAAGTAATCCAATTAGTAAGAATGATTTTTTCATTGATGGGATTAATCCAATCTTCCGAAGGGAGCTAGTCTACCAAAAATTATCATCATATGAGGACATAATAACATGTACTAACAAGATATATAAATAATTATATATTTATAATATCTTAAAACAGAATAAAGATAATAATTTTATTGCATATAAAAATAAATATAATTGTAATAGTGTAAAGAGGTGTTTCCCAAAATGTGATTCCTATGGAAGGAAACACCTCAGTACATACTTAAAAGGAAAAAGTGTTTTCTTCAAGTGTAGATAAAAATGACACCATTATCTTGAATATAATGGAAATAAATAATCTAACAATGTATAATCATTTTAGTATAAATAGATAGGGTACTATTTAGATGAATACCCAAAGAATCAAAGGAAAATACTTGAAAATAATCTAAGGGATCATGGTCAAGTTTATACTCTTACTACAGAAGAAGTGAAATGATTAATGTTCGTATATGTAGATTCAAGAATTATATTATATGAGTATTTGGATCAATGATATTTGGGTTATATGAATTATGAAATATATAAGGATTTTACCACAGTAGTATGTATTTAAGGATTTGAAGGCGTATATTGAATGGTGTTAATGACCAAGAAAAATGATGTAATGGAAAGTTGAACTTCTTAGAAAAAAGATGATTGAGGGAATGATAACCCATAATATGTTTATAATGTTTGGATAAAAATATTATTGATATATATAATGTAAAATTTATTGTACTCACTTATTTGGAACTAATTAATGATTTTTTGAAAAATTGGTTTATACTATAATTCATGGATTTTATAGGATTTTTCAATTTAAGGAATATATCTAATAATATATGTTTCATTTAAAGAATAAATAAGAATTTATTTTTTCAATATGGTTTCATACTAATCCAGGTTATTACCATGTTTCAATAGAATATAGAATGAAGGTATTCACTACTTGGTATTTGACGATTAAAAACTAAATCATGTTGTTTGAGGGGTTAATGATAAGTTCATTTTGGAAATTTAGTTACCATATTTATAATAATTTTGATCTTAATCTTTTGGAAGTGATGTAAGGGTAACCATTTATGAAATTTTTTAAGCTGAAAATTAGACAATGTTTTAGAGACTAATGTATTATATTTGACAACTTGTGCTAGCCATATTGATTTTGGAGAACAGTTATAGATATATGAAAAGACTTATTACTCTTTTATGGATCTTATGATACATTAAAATTGAATTTTAGTACTTGGAGTATAACAAAAAACTTTTTTTATATTCATTTCTTAGAGTAAGAGATGAAATCTAAATTGATATAAGAAAAAACAAAGAATGAAATTTTTCTAATAAAATAGAAATTTATCAAGTAAGTTTATTTTTATTTAATCTTATTCTAGTTGGTAAAGTAATTCCTCAACTCAAGGAAGATTATTTTGAAACAAAATGTTATACTAATATTTTTTTACTTTATGGTCTTTTAAATCATCATAAATTTATGTTTTTCAGGACCTTAACTTGATATTGATTATTTAATTTCTCATTCTCAGTGAACTCAATCACTTTCTATAATTATTTAAAAATTATTCCTTATCTATATCTTTATTGTCCTCCAATTTTCTCCTACTTATAAACCTATATATGTGTTATTACATATGACCATTTTATTTTGATTTTATCTTATCAATATAAGGTTTTATAAACCCTCATCATAGTGTTGGATTTCAAGAAGGGTATTTTCAAATGAAAACCCTTGATTATTGAGACTAATATTAAATTACGAGGATGCAATTTATTTAAGGGGGTAGAATGTAACACCCTGAGATTTTAAAATATGAAAATAATATTTTATAACATTTATAACATAATACAACAAAAATATAAGGGAATATAACATCCCAATACTTTATGATATATTTATTTTTAAATAGTTCAATCTCTTTGATATATTTCAATTCCTGCAATGTTGGTTTTGAAAGAAACCTGATACTCTATTAAAATATTATTATTTAAACATGACCTAGACATTAAGTTCTATAGTATGAATAGTACTAAATAAATTATTTAAATTATATGTTTTAAACATTTAAAAATTAAATTAAATAAATATCTCTTTATTAAAAATAAAATAATAATCATTTAAATGTAAAATAAATGTTTTTTGAAAAATAGTAATTTCCAAAAAACAGTTTTATCACTTCTTGAGCACTTATGATAAAATAATTGTATACAAAATTTATAAAATATATATGAAAAAATAATTATTTTTTTAAATATACATGTCAAAATTATCTAAGGGTGATTTTTTTATTTTCATGAAAAGTTTTATTTTTTGATAAATAATGATAAATAGTGAATTTTAATTGAAAACTATCTTTTAGTCTAAATTATATATACAGGTTAATTATATTTTAATTTTGTTTTAATTTAATAATAGTTAAATTATAAATATATTCATACAATTTATTTTATTTTAATCAATTTCATGTTGAATTTTTATATAAAAACATTGTAAACTTTTGTAATATTTTCTCTTCAAAAACTTGTTTTCTCATCACTACTTTGGGATTTATTTTAAATCAATATTTCTCAATTCTATGAATTTAATTTGGAAAAATGGATTCAATAATTTGAATAATAAAAATATATATTATTTAATAATTTAAACTTTCTTTTACTAAAATGAATTGTGAAAATATTTAAAATTAATTATCACATTTAAGGTAAAATGGATTTACCAGGGGTTAAACTAAAATGATAAGGGTTAAAATTACCTAAACCTTGTCTAAAATATATTTTATCAACATATTTAGACCTTAAAATTTATAATTTTATAAAATACATTATTTTTTAAACTTTTTCATGTGAAAAATGTGGGTTCACCTTTTTCATTTCAAAAATTACAATTGTGCCACTCACCTCACTTATAAAAGGTCATCACATATTCTCCTTATTCAAAGCTTAAAACCCTTTATCTTGTAAATTAAATTCATAAAACAAAATCACAAATTATATATCCTAATATAATAATTATTTTTTACCATAAATCCATTCTATAAATACTTTATATATAATCATAAAAAAGGTGGTCCAAGTAGAAGTAGAATTACAAACTATCTGTTTTTTATTTTATTTCATATTCCAAATCCTTAAAATAATTTTAATTTTCTTAATTATATAATAACAATTTTATCTAACATATAATAATATGTCATTATGTTAATGTAAGTACCAAAATCCCCCTCTACTTCCATTAAATGGGTTATGAAATTATCATTCATATGTATGGTGGACTATCACCTCATGAACCAATGTCATTTGTTTTTACATTACCACCTCTCATGGTTGGGTATGATAATGGATATAAAGTATATATATGATATTTATAACATAATTATTCTTATTGAGTATTTATATCATATATAACTTTTACTTTACATTCCATAGGGGATATGATAATTTCTCTCTTGTATACGACGGACTACCACCTCACAAAGTGATATGATTTTTTTCAACTAATTATTTACATAAAATATAATAAGGATAAATATAATAAATATATGAATTATAAATAAAGTAATTATTATATTAATAAAGTATTTATTATTATCAAAATATATATATATATCACTGTCTTTCTTTCCTTTTCATTCACTAAAAGATAATAATGTTGTTCATGTTTGTGTGGACTACCGCCTTCACAAAGAAATGTGACCATCTTTACAAAACCACACTACATGGATAATATATATAAGTTTATTTAAAAAATAATATTGTGTTTGTTACCTTATTTTCATTCATTAAATATAAAATATTACTTACCTTATTTCCATAATGATCATTGAAAAATGAAAGCATTAATTGTGCATATATATGACTTACTATCTCCATGATTGTAACTTTGTTCATTTTTCATAACAATCATTCATTATTGGTTCTAAAAGTATAAATGATGTATAAATATGGTAATTATTTCATTTTTATTATTCTATATATGTTAAAATAATGACCTCTTTGGCCATAGTCAACCTACCAAAGTCATTTTTGACACATAATCTAAATGTCGTTGAAACATCGGACATTTACATAATTTATTGTGTAATCATATATAATGTGGTAATATGTGAGAAAAAAGGAGTAATAAACATAAAAAAGGTCGTTGATATATTAAATAATTAATATAATCTTATTATTTTGGATGATAAAGATTGTATGTGACAAGTCAGACTTAAGGTAAAGGTTTCTTGTCTCACTTTTACTTCCATGAGACATACACCATATTCACCACTTATTTATTTTTTTAGTGTATATAATGTAATTTTTTTATGTTTTATCATGAATTAATTTATTTTAATGGTGTTTTTAGTTTCATTAAATGTTTTTTCATTCATGGGGATTATGATTCAAAATTTACCAAAGTGGTTAGGTTTTATTTTGCAATCTCATCATTATTCAGGATTTTGTATGTATACATATCCCTTTGGGGGATAATTTGATATTTATATCTTGAAATAAGTATATTTTCCTCTCCTATATTTATTCATGAACTTATGAAGTGTTAGTGTCATTTTTATTGTTTCTTGGTTCTTAAAATGATTGATATTTTTTTAATAAAATACCTCTTTATCTCTCTATTAGATCATAAATACGTTTTCATCAAAACATATTTTTTCTAAAAAAATTCAAAAATGTTTTTGAAATTTTCAAAATTATTTAAATAAATACTTTTTTACACATTTTAAATTCCTAAAAAAATAAATAATCTTCATATCATTTTCAAAAAAATACCTATTTGTATTTTTCCAAAAAAAATAAAAAAAATATTTGTTTTAATATGTATGACATGAAGGAAATTTCCTACCATCAAGACCACTATTTTATTTTAATATTCCTTTATAATATTTTAATTTTAGTTCTAAAAAAATAATTTTTTAAATGTTTTATGTTTTAAAATGTTATTTTCAAAAAGAAAATGTTATTTTACTAAAAAATATTTTTAAATGTCATTAAGGTATTAATATTTATCAATAACACCAACCCATC
This sequence comes from Viscum album, assembly GCA_963277665.1. Lineage (NCBI taxonomy): Eukaryota > Viridiplantae > Streptophyta > Magnoliopsida > Santalales > Viscaceae > Viscum > Viscum album. Next base: position 139,924,608 of record OY728139.1, read on the forward strand.
ATTGTACATATCATCCACTGGGGATTTTTTAAATTAATATCATACTTTTTATTTATAGGGATTTTTTGGGATCATTATGATTAAGGATTTACCAATTTGATATCATTCCTATTACTTTGGGTTGTTTAAGATTATGTTTATCGATTAGGGTTATTATAAAAATTTTGTATTCAGGTTTCCTAATATAATTGTTTATATTTATTATGTTTAGACCATTTAATATGTTAAATACATTGGATTTAATAAGTGATAGGTGGGGCCTGAAATTACATATCCCCTCTAGCCATAAGTAGATCTCATGAGATAAAATATATTGGGATTTGACCAAGGCCTTATCTATTTATATATTTGTCTTGGAACAAGGCACCGATAGTATTTATATGTCTTGGAAAAGTTCCTCAAAGGTATTTTTAGATTTCCATAATTGTTCATTCCGTCATTAGTAATTCATTTATTTAAATTCTAATTTTTTTAATAGATTGAAGAAAATTACCTTGTTTTATTAAAAGTAAGAGACCCTCCTTTTTTCTAGTATAGGGGAACCTAACACATGGCCAATAGACCCAAACCCAAAGGACTTTGAATTGCATGAAGCCCTGACCCATGGGTCTATATTTTTTAAGGATTCACACCATTCAGCAGTTCATGTTTATTTCTATAGTTGGTCCACTGATATATTTTTAGTCGTGTAGCCTAAATTCATTACCTTCCCCTTATGGAAAGACCACCTCAGTGGTTGGCCACCATCAACCCACCATGTCAGAAGATCACCACCACAATCCCAATCTAGAACATCAGTAATTAATCTCCACAATTGGAAGTTTCTCTCTGCATTCATCCTTGTATACCTCCCTAATTACATGCCTTGTGTCATCATGAATACCCCCCATAATCGGTCATGGTTCAACTGCCCACAACATGAGCCGCGAAGCTACCAAGATAAACCTCAATAAAGGATTCCATAAGGGTTCGATATCATAACCCCCAATAATATGATTTCATCAGTTTTGTGATGGTTTCCACTTGACCTCCACCCCATGGGATATTGATATTCCATTTGATTATTCAATTAGTTAGAATATTCATGGTTAAGTTTTCATGCTCATGTGATAATTTATATGGAATTATTGGATCATCATTTATTCCTTACATATTATGCTCAAGTTATTTATTAAATTTCTTATGTTTCATTTATTTACATTTCTATATTTATAACATCTTATATATTCATACCTTCCATTATAATCTTACCCTTATTGTTCATCTCATCTCACCCCTTTCTTATGTTTTATTCTCCCCAGAAAACTAGGTTGTATGTTGTGATCTATATACAAGTATACACTAAGTGTATTAATGTAATTATCAAAAAAACATCATTGTGTGTTTTATGTTTTCTAATGTAAATATTCTTCAAATATATATCTTTTTCAGCAATACTACTAAACACTTAAGTCATTCGAGATTATATTACTTGTATCTTATACCAATTTAATAAAGAAAACATTGTCCCTAGTCTATTGTAGTCGAGGTCACTGCACTTTAGGTGAGTTAGCCTAATTCCCTTAAGAAAGAGGCATAGAATTCCATAGACTATGTGTATCCAGAACCTTAGTTATATTCTATGTGAATTTAATATTATAATAAATTCCATTCTCATGTTTTGAGGAATAATAATAGTTTTTGTTGTGTTTATTGGAGAAATATTTATTTATTGAATAATAAAATGATATTTATTTTTTAAAATAAATAGTTGTTATTAAAATTTTAATAAATGCTAAATATTATTGAGGTACTGAGTGAAGGGTCTAGTGGGAATGATATACTTAATTTTAGTTAAATAAATATTAATTTATTTTTTAAAAATTGATATTGATATTTTCCATGATTTTTTAACACCGCTAGTAGATAATAATAATAAATATTATTTTTATTATTATTAATCATGGGGTTTGATAAGGATTAATATATTATCTAAGGTCCTTTGTATAATAAGTTATTCTATAACCTATCAATATAATCCCTATTAAAACACTTATATAAAAATTGATCATTGAAGATAATAAATAAACTCAATATAATTCTCTAAAACCTAGATAGAACCTTTTCTAGAACATTATAAAGAACCAAGAGAATATTTCCTCTCCATACCTCTTAAAAACAGGATAGGATTAAACTTAATTATTTTTGCATGGAGTTGATTCACATTGTAACTAATGAGAAATTTTCGAAATCACTCTTTATCACTAACATGAAAATATCCATCGACAATGTTTTGAATTTCATGGAGCACATTTGTATTACTATTAAATAAAGTATACCCATGCATCCTTCATAAAAATTATGGTTCAAAAAAGTGGTCAACTGTGTCAATATTAAATAATTAATTAAATAAAAGGTAATATGTTTTTATATAAATTAATTATAAAATATTTTCAAAGGTCAAGTATTGTGGATTTTAGGGTTCTATTCATCATGTTATGAGGATAAATCCAAATAAATAAATAAAAATCCATTATTTCTCATATACTTCATCACTTCCATTGAACCCTAAATCTTTTAAGTTGTGTTAGAAAAGTTAAATATTCATTTATAAATATTTGTTAATATTTAATCAATTTATTCACTTCCTAGTTCTCCATTTCTAGTTTTTCTTGTATTTAATTTGGAAGTTTAGATATATTCTTTGTTCACCTTAATATAATAAAGAACTTGTTAGGAACGCATTATGAAAATTTTAAGATCCCATCATGAGGTATCAAATATTCTAGATGTATAGAATGGGACTATATTGTGTGTAACTAAAAAAGTACACAACATGTACCCTAATTCATATCACCATGACAAGCTACGAAAATCATTACACGTTGTATTACCGAATACACAACATTAGTACACATTTCATGTTAACCAGTACTAGATGGGACACTATTAAATGGATTCCATGAAATATATTATTAGTACACATCATGTAGTCCTATATGGTTATCCTTATTTTTTTAAAAAATTTGTGTTCAAATTATGAAAACATGCATTTATTACACATCGTATAATGACTTAAAATTGAGGAACATGGGCATATAAAATTGTATAGGATTAAGCTATAGTACATTATATGTAATCCATAAGTGTTCATGTTGATTGCATGTCATGTCTCAAGGATATTATTGTTAGTTTACACAAAAATAAATACATGGTGTGTTTTTGGTTGTACAAATTGTGTAATGTGTACCCATTTAAATGGAGAACACTATAATTCAAGATGTACATTGCATAAATTAATTTCACGGAATAAAGTTAATTATATCATTAAACATAACTACTTGATGTGTAGATGGAATACATTTTATGTGACAAGGTTTACATAAGTTTAAATTCCCTATTAATTTCCATGTTAATTTCAAAACAAATATGTCACTTATAGTCATTGTACACATCGTGTACTTAAAATGAATTAAAAGTGGTACATGTCACATACTAAAGGAATGTTCATGTTTCATAAATACCGGATTGACTACCTATATTGACTCTTGTAACTATTATCCAATTAATTTAGTAACATGTTGCATACATAACATGTCATGTAAATTCATAGTAAATGACTATGAGCATACAAGACACTAGGTAAATTTAGAGGGGTGCACATCGTGTTTCCTCTATATACAGGATATATACTAAATTCATATTAAATAAAATTACTTTTTTATTTGTTTAAAATTATAATGGATGGAAATATCCGGGAATTATTGGATGAACATTAATATAAATGAACTAATTAAACAATGATGTAATTATTTATTAATTTGGGTAATTTATCTTAATGAAGAATCAATTGAAATCAATTCTATATAGTTTATTACATTCTTAATTTTTATATATTAATATGATATTGAGATTGATTAACCTATATATGTGTTTTATTTCATTTCATTTAATTATTATATCATAGTTTTTCGTAAACATTATTATCAAAATTAAAATAATGATCAACATATTATCCCCTCATCTATATTATTAAGTGGAATGTGTGTTCATGGTTTATTTTATATAACCACATACCATGGGATTACCTCACATGTGTTTATGTGAATAATATGTAAAGTATTGAGCACCTAAGTGATAATAGGTGCCTCATGTTCATATCTGAGGCCAAATCAGCCAAAGAGATATAAAAGTGAATGTGTGGAATATTGAAACTCAGTATAAATATTGGTTAAAGGAGATATTTCCCTAGGGTCAAGTGTTATTCTATAATCACCTCAATAAACCAGAAATTTAAAATATCATGATCATATTAAATATATTTATTTTATTAATTTATTGTGTGTGGTGACATAATTATGTTTATTAGATTATTTATCACGATCTCATAAAATAAATGAGGTAACAAACAGACAAGATAGAATATTATAAATCTATTATACATAAAAAAAATTATCAATACAAGGTTAATTACTTATATAAAATCAAAATATATTAATAAGAATGTTAAAAGATAAAAAATTAATATTTATAAATAAATATTAAAAAACCTTCAATGAAAATATTAATTCTATTATTACTTTTCATTTCTTTATTTATAATAAAACCATAGAAAAAATTGTTAGTATTCCCTTGTCGAGACACTTATATTTATCTAGGATTTATAATGAAACTTCTGGGTTTACTTGACCATGTTAACATCAAGTGGATTATCCCTTTCTATACTGGGTGTAACTTGGAGTCATGTGTTTAGAAAGACTTTATTTTGGATTTCAGAATTGGTGTGTCCACACAAAAGGCCTAGGATATGTGAGTTACTGAAGTTGGAAAGTCCTTACTACCTAAATACTATAACATAAATGACCAAAACCTTATCATGGGTATGATAAGGGTATATAGATTCTTTCCACTAGAATATATATGTGATAGGATATTCCAAATCCAATTTTGAGGTTTACTGGGATTTGAAAAAATTGATGGAGATAAATAAATAAAAAAATTATGTCACATTTAACAATCATGATAAATTAAAAAATCCATCATTTATTTTTGTTTTTGATAAGGGAAAGTAACACAAACTGAAAAATATCATTGAATTCGATTTTGGAGAAAGAATACCTTTAAACTGGTAGTAGATTCTCAGAGTGGTACATGTGATTTTGCATTATACTACTCTTAAAAAATAAGTTTTATATGATATAAATCCCTAATCTCAAGCCATATTCTATGGAGATGAGGTTGGAAGAGCTGTTTGTTTACTTGATACACCTATATGTTATAGTATATGTCTACTCTTTCATGTTATCATCCATATTTAGTGAGCTCCTAAAGCTATATGAAAACATGGATGTATTCTTAATGTTGTCTTACCTCCATGATATTTATTAAAATATTTATAGAAAAGAGAGGTATGAGTTATCCAATGCACTCATCATTTACAAACATTGAGAATTTCTTTAAATAGACCTCATTTAGTCAAAATGATTGGTTATATTTAGAAGTTGAACATATTGGGTTTTAAGATACCCAATTAGTTGTGCACCAACCCCATAAATACTTGAATCCATCGATGATTCTCTAGTTTTGTGATATATTGTAATATATAAAATAATGAGAAGCTTATCCCGGGTCTTCGAACCCTAAGTTTCCATGAAGATAAAAACTCAAGTTATGAAAGACCTATAGTCCTTATAGTAAATAAAAGGAATTGAAATGTAAGTATTACTAAAGATAATTATATGTCTAAGTCTCATATTCACAACAAAACTAAGAAGTGGAATATCTAGAAGTTAGAAAGGGAAAATGATAAATAAATTTTTTTCATTTGGTAAAAAGGGACACTGAAGAAAAACTACACCTTAGTAAGGAATCTATAGGATGATTCAGCTGTGTTTATTATAAAATGTAATCATTCCATATATACCAAAATATAGATTATGGTGCTCACATTTGTATCCAAATACATGAACCTGGTATATTCAAGATGAACTATCTTAGAAATATTATATTTTCCCCTATAATAGATATAGTAATAAGGTGTCGTAATATTTTTTTGTCTATATTGAGTTTTGTATTATGTTTTGGTATAATTTTCTATACTTTTCTCATAGTTTTTTTTTCTTTGAGTGTTTAGCCTTAATAAAAACTCATTTGAAAATTTAAAAAAACCCATTTAGAGTAATTTCAATAAGAATAAAAAAGGTGAGGTGGATCTTCATCAATTATATGGAGAAGAACAAACAGCTTTGGATATAGGTGAATACTGGTTTAATTTGTTGATGATATTGTTTCTTATTCTAAAGAATTGTTATTAAATTTATAGTTTTTCTAAAAAAAATTATATGTTTCAAGTTTATACACAGATGTATTTTTATTCATGTTTAGGAATAAAATATCTTAATTTTATGAAGATGGAATTTTTTAAAGTATGAGCGAGATTAATAATGGTATTTATGTTTTATATTATGAAAACCATGGGTTGGAGATCAATAGAAAATAATTTTCACATGATTTATATCACACCCAAATTTGGAATCACTAGCTTGGTCAAGTTCTTAAAAAATCTATCAGCATGGGTATTTATATTTTTTTAATCTAAAACCACTTGAAATATGGCATTCTTGTTTGGAAGGGAAATGACCAAACCACCATTTCGTTGAAATGGTGAAAGGGTGAAAACTATTATTGGATTGGTTCATAAATAACTCTATATAACTTTTCCAATTGAATTTATTTGCGTATATGCATACTTCCTAGCTTTCACTGATAAAATCTATAGATATGGATATGTATATTCAATTAGGTATAAGTTTGAATGATTTTAAAATTTTGAGGAGGTCAAGAATGAGGTTTAGAATTAGCTTTGGTAAGAATATAATGAAACTTTTATTAGATAGATTTGGATAGAATATAAACCAATCTTTATTTGACAATCTTAGGGATTTTGGGATTATATATCAACCTATTCCTAATAATAAACCATAGTGGAATGGTGTTATTTAAAGGAGGAACCACAAATTGTTTTACATGGTGAGGTCTATGAGGAGTCATGTAGATCATTTTTATATTTTTAGGAAATGAATTATATATGGAAACACACATACTAAATAAAGTTTAAATTATTTAATTGAATTCAATATGAGATAGTGTATGGAAAAATTAATTTTTTGTCAAACTTACATGAATGGGGCTGTGAAATGTTTATTAAATCCACTTTTGAAAAAAAAACTTGAATTATGTGGAAAGGATTGTATCATTATATGAGATCTTAAGGAATCAAGTGTTTTTTTTCTCGATAATCCCTTATAAAAGAAAGTAAAAGTGGAAAGACAAGACATGTTATAGGGGAGGGATCAAATATTTGAGAGATAGAATGGGATAAATATTGAATTTTATTAACTTGATTCTCAAGATACATAAGATATTCTAGAAGAAAAAATTACACATGATCATGTAAAAGAGGTTTTTTCAAATAAATAAGTACTCTGTAGAAGAAACTAAGAGGTTATATAACTAAAAAGATATGGTTTTCTCGTCAAAAATTGTAGTGACTCATTATAAGTTGATAATAATGAAACTCTATCCTACAAGGAACCAGTTAAAATATTGGAATATTCAAGATGGAATGAATCAAAGAATGTTTAAATGGATTCTAGGTATCAGAGCCATGTTTGAGATGGCCCAAACCCAAACCATCAAGTCTGGTGCTAAAAAAACTATATATATTTTTAAAAAATAATATTTAACTGAAAATATAAATTTTAATGATCATTTAGGTTTAGAATTTAGAATGATTTTGAAATCATAATACATCTCACAGTTTATATAAAATTATTATAAATTTTACCTAGAACCACTCAAGCTTGATTATTAATTGATATCATTCACTAGTGATACTCTACTCATCAATATACCTTTGAAAATAATTTTTAAAACATGGGTTGAGAACTAAATTACTCAGTAAGGTGTTTTAATGCAAGTGTTGAAATAATTTACCTAATAAAATTATATAAAAAATTCTTTGAAAACATTTCCTACAATATTAAATATTATTGAGCTAAATAAAACATTTTTATATAACACATAATTTTCCTTAAATAGTTAATTAGGATTTTTAAAATCGATGATAATATATGCTTCTAAGAACATTCCATAAAACGACATATTATTTTGAAAAAAAAAATAATTTTTAAAATTAATATCCTTTTAAATAAATTCAATTTTTTCCTTTGAAAATTCAATAAATTACTTTTAAGAATTGTGTCAATTTATGGAATTTATTGATACTTTGAAAACTTTAAGAAAAAATAATGTTCACTGTGAATATTCAAGAGCTAAACATCATTTTTAAGAAAACATCCCCTAGAGTTTATAGGTTTAATCCCAATTACTCATAATCATAATCAATACCCAAGTACCAAATATTAAATAAAACAATTTTTTAGTACATATTTCATTTACCATTGTAAAACCATTAAAATAAGTTTCCAAAATACCCATATATATTTAATTTATTTTCAAAGTAGAAAAACTGGAAAATATAATAATGTTAATAAAATTTGAATTAAAGGAAACTATGTATATTCATAATGAATAAAAGTAATATAAAGATTCATGGATAACACTTATAAATAATTTTTGTAAATCAAAATTAAGTAACCACTTTACATAACATATATGTATTTTCAATGAGAAATATAGTTTGCGTACATATAATATATATAATCATGAATAACATCTATGGAATTAAAAATAATAATTTCATATATAGAATTGAAATTTTGATACTTCAAACCCATAATTGAAATAAGAATTAAAAATTCCCTTATAATGACTATATTTTAAATAGAAACTTTAATAAGTAAATATATCATATAGTAAATCCATTGAAGATAAAATGAAGTAAAATTCATAAAACAACCTCCCATGTAATTAGGGTTAATAGAAAACGTTTCTCTTTCCGTTATAAAGAAAAAAACTAAAATATAATAGTAATTTAAAATAATTTTTTAGAGTATTTTTTACATATTAAAACAAAATTTTCTTTTTGAAATAAGAAACTACATTGAACATATTAAAGAATAGATTTTAAAAAGGATCACCTAATTTCAAATTCTAGAATAACCCAAAATCTTCATAAGTAATTCCCCTTTACTAGAAGATAGACTCATGTATATAATTTACATCAGTCTCAATTTCCCTCTCAGACTCCTAATTATAAGGACATAACCATGTATCATTACGGTATTGTTTTAAAACTGGTTGGAGGTCAAGCCCGTTTTATTGAATAAAAAATAAGAAAACAAATATTGAAAATGGTAAAAGTGGTAACCCATTGCAATAAAATAGGAAACATTTCTTTAAAAATGACATGAATGTCATAATATGGTTTTGAGTGTTCGATCAGAATAAACCATCAGGATAAATTATATAAAAATTCTCATCCCCCCTTAAATAAATTACAATCATGATATCAGATGGAGATCACGTGTCACCCCTCTACTAGGAATTTGTGTCATGTTGGTCCAACATAACATGGTAGAGAACCCTTTCCACTCACACTAACATGTAAAGGGGGTAATGATGATAGGTTTCAGTAAAAATATACCTCTTTTGAGTCACTCGCATGATATGATTTGTGATTAAATCCCAATAATTTCAATGTAATGTAGTGAAAAACTAGCCCAAAATCATTGTAAAAAAATAAATCAGGGTGCACATCCATCCAAAGTGGAAAGATGGATGAGTGATGGGTGTCAACACACTAATCCCTCTTTTGTGTCCCCCCACCCAGTAGTAAATAAAAAAATCTACACCACCACTTAAATTCAATAAGATAGAGTGGAAAGAACACAAATACATCTACAACCCAAACAAAAAATCAGTCCCAACAAATAGGAAATATTCCTATGGAACCATACCCGAAGCCACCACTAAAGAATGATTTCATCAACCTGATAATTTTCCAAATGACCTATAGTATCACTATATCGCACTCATACATCTATAAATCACTACCAAACATTACCCCTAGTCACTACCCATTACCTCCACCCATGCCTCCAAACATCACAGGTTGTCACCACTTACCTTCTCTATCCAAATCTGAGATATTTTCACCTCCAAATTTCATAGGAATTGTAATAAAAATTAATGAATCCATAGATTTTTCATATTCCCTCATCACCCAACCTAATAACCACTCACACTTCAAGAATCGAGTGAATCAATATCATCACCACTACCCAAGAATGGAAATACTGTTAACCTAGAAACCCTCTAGTGTTGAAGCCATTTTGATATCATCACTACAGACATTGTCGCTTCCCATAAATGATAAAACCACAATGTTGAAATCTCCATTGCATCCCATCATATTTTGAAAGTTGGAGACCGACCATAGTATCATCCAGACCAGATATAGAACAGATCAGATTAGGGAAACTAAAATACATAAAGGAAGAAAGATCACTAGAAATGGACCAAGCTGAGAGAGAACAGCATCATGAACTCATATGGATGAAGTAGTAGGATAAGAAAGGCTTGTGTCTTTAGAATTATATTCTATAACATCACCTAGAGGTTGGATAATCCATCATTTTTGAATAGGTTTCACGTGGAAACCCTAATTACAATGGGGGTGTAGATCCATATTGAAAAACCCTCAAAATCTATGCATATATTGCACTCAAATCCTAGTGGGGGTAGGACCATGCTTATAGGGTTCCCAAAATTCCCTCACTAGAAAATTATTCAAATATCCTTATGAATAATACACACAACGTCTGAGTCTTGCGGGATTCAAGCCTATTCCAGTTCCCACAGAGAGCGGGGCCAACAAATAATGGGTACCACTTCACTAACACCCCATTAGATAAATGTGTGTATGGGTTATGACTAACTCCAAATGGGGGACTAGACCATGCCCATAGCATACCACACATTTCCTATCTAGGTAATGGATTTTAATCTCTCTATGTGTAGTATACACAATGTTTGAGTTTGACGGGACTTGAGCCTATGCCAGTTCCCAAAAAGAGTGCAGGTAAAACCCACCGGTAACCCATGAGTAACACCCCTTGGTCTATGCTCTATTTAAATACTCTATAACACTAAATAAAGGTTCCCTTTAAAAACAATCCTTAACCAAATATTCTTATTTTAGTATTATTTATATTAAAGATATGTTCATCATACTTTCAATTCTAGAGATCTGAAAAGTTATATTTTACATCAACGTTTATACAAATCATAATATCCATTATTATCCTACTCTCTCAAGGAATCATACAGTATTTCATTGTACTACACATGAAATATTGAGATAATATTGTAAACTTTTTCCCATAAAATATCTTATAAACTCTAAACAAGAATCTTTTATAGAGGTTGAGTTCTTGAAAAAATTTAGGGAAAGATAGAGTCAATTATTAGGTCATGTAGAGAGATAATATTCAATAAATAATCATGTTTGTATTATTGTCTCATTCCACTAATATTATTATTATTTATAAATAAAAATGTTATTTAATGCATTTGATAATAAAATTATATATATATATTCATTGATTTTAGCTGTGAGAAAGAAGAAGATGATGGAGTAGGTTTAAATCAGATATTTTTCACACACCTTTATGTGAGATAGAGATTACAATTACATGAGAATGGTTTTTACATTTATTTGGATCTTTAAAACATGGTTCAACCCTTAATACAACACAACCTACCCATTTTTAATGTTATTTTTACCCCTATATGGCCTCTTTCACATTGGATCTACCATTACATGAGGCCCCCATCACCATTACAAGATTTTTGGGTATCATTACGTGGTCTTTGGATTAGTGGTTGTACACTTACATTAGATATTTTTTATCCTTATGTGAGCTAGGGTTTACCCTTATGTGATCTTGGGTTACCCTTATACTAGACAAGGTTTACCCATACATGATATAGGGTTTACACTTACTCCAAAGTACCGTACCCTTATTCCAAGCTATGTACCCCTTCATAACTTTTAATTTCACTACACAACATTTATGTAAAGTCCTAAATCACCCTTAAATGAATCGAGAGACACAGAATAACCATTAAGTGGTCAAATAGTGACCTTTATATGAGCAAAACAGTTGAGTGCATACCCTTACACAACCATCAAATATACATCACTAGCATTATGTGACCACCATCGGACAATTACATGAGCATCATATGACCATTACATAGAATTTATTATTATATAGAAAAATATTTAAACTATTAAACATTATAATTCAATATTTACAATTCTAAAATTCAAAAAATCCATTAATCTATTAACAGTTTAATATATTACATCTCTCATTTAATTCATATTTTATTATATTCATTTCAAACAAATAATTTATTTATCAATATAAATATTACACATTTATATTTATAAATAATTCTAATTCAAAATTAAATATTACCCATATAAGTAATAAAAATATTTTTCATTAAACTATTAATTTCATAATGACATTATATTTCAATAAAATTTTATGTATGTCTTATTTCTTAAATTATAAAAATATATTCAAAAGTAACACTATTAAAAACATATAGTTTAAATTTTAAATAAAAATTATAAATTGGACACCAAAAAAATTAATGTAATAAATACAAACTTGAACATTAAATTATATTTTATTAAGAATGAATTATAATTTATGAAATAATACCGAAAGATATTATTATTTAACTTTATAAATAATGATTTAGAATTATCATAATGAGTTATATTTTAAAATTATTGAGTGAATATCTAAACAAATTTTCATTATGTTCTCTTAAAATATATTCCATCAAGTTTTAATTATATAAATCTTGTTTAATTATAATTTTTATTTAATAGACCTAAATATATTAAAATTTTAGGATGTTACATTCTATCTCATTAAACAAATTTCATTTTTGCAATTTTAATTATCCAAATAAATTTTTAATTTCTAAATTTTATTCAAAAAAATACAATTGTTATTATAATCAAATAAGACCTTGATAAGGATAATTTAATTGGAAAATTGCATGAATTTAATCCTGGAGAAATTTTCTATATAAATGACTTACTCACTCATAACTCTGAAATAATGAAATCGGTAAATAATCTATAGGATTTTTTTTAAAAAAAAGATGTTGGTTTTTCTAAAATAATTTTCATCTAATATACCTTAAATCACTAAAAATATGAACTCATAATCCTAGAAAAGGGTTTATAACTTCTAAATTATCCTCAAATGTTTTAATTCTAATCTCCAAATTTCCCTAAACATTTCTACTCATAACAACTATGATGGCCTAGAACCGTGCTCCAGATTTAGGATTTAAAAACATAGTATATTTTGAAAAAAAATATTTAACTAAAAAAAATGTGGTATGAGGATTAAATAGTTCTATAGTTCTAGTGGATAACGAAATCATAATACAAATTATATTTTCAAAAAAATCTATGAACTTTTATCCAGCTTTACTCGAGTTATTTTCTTAATCAGGACCATTCACCATTAATATTCTTCTCATTGTTATACTTGTGAAAATAATTTTTAAAAACATTATTGAGAAAAATATTTTTCAGTAAGTGTTAAAAAAGATGTGGAATAATTTCCCTTAAAAAATAAAAAAAAATTCAAAAATATTCCCTATTATATCAAATATTTTGAGAAAAATAAAATATTTGGAATGTCATATAATTTCCCAGAAATAGAAATTTAGGGTTTTCAAAATCCATTATAAGATATTGTTTTGAACAAATTAATTAAAAATATATGTAATTTTGAAAGAAAATTTTATGTCGAAACATATTATCACTTGAAATAAATCAAGTTTTATCCTTCTAAATTTCAAAAAAAAACTCAGACTAATGTCACATTATAGAATTCAATGATACTCTGAAAGATTTAAGAAAACTATGTAGTGACTATGGATATTTAATAGTTAAAAATAACATTTAATTTCAAGTGCCCCAAAATTTATTGGTCCAGTTCCCATACCTCGTCATTATAATCAATACCCAAGTTCCAAATTTTAAATAAAACATTTTTCAGTAAATATTTCCTTTCTAATTATAAATATATTAAAATAAAATTCCAAAATATCAACATCTATGAAATATTATCAAAGAGGAAAATAATTACATATCTAATGAATAATATCAATGTCTAATTAACGTAAAATAGGTACTTTCATAATGAATATAATTAATCTATAGCTTCATGTACAAAAATTATAAATAATTCTTAGAAATTAATTTTAATAATATTATTTGCATAATATATATAGATTTCTAATGATAAATACTATGCAAGGAAATTAAATACCTATAATACTGAAAGACATCCATGTAATTAAAAGAGAATTTGATATATATAATAATAATTTTAACACTTTAAATCCATCCTTTAAAATAGAAAAAAAATCCTTTTGAAGGACTATATTTAAAATGGAAATTTTTTCAAATAAATTTATCATATAAGAAAACCTTTTAAGAATTAATATAATAAAACTATTAAAACAACCTCCCTTGAAAATATGGATAATAAAAATATTTTCAATAACCTTTAAAAAGAAAAAAAATTAAAAAACCTTCAATCATTCAAAACACTTTTTTAGTTGAATGTTTATAGATCAAAATGGATTTTTCTTTTGAAAATAAGAAAATATAGTTAAAATTTTAAATAATTTATTTTATAAATGATCACAATATATAAATTTATATACAACCCCAAACTCCCTCTAATAATATTCCCTTTACTCCAAGGTATAATCTTATATATACATTACTTCTTTCTCGCATTCCCTATCACAATTGAAACTGTAAGAATATAATAAGGGATCTATATGGTATTTAGATAGTTTTTGACATAAAGGAAATTCTCCATTTAAATTACAATATTTAACTATATATTCATATTTTAATATTATATATATTGAAGAATATTTAATCATCTTCTCAGTATTTGAGATTTGATAAAATAAATTTATAGGTATTTTTATATAAAATATGATTTTCATTATTATACTACTCTCCAAATGAATGATATTATATATAACTATAATAAACTTACAGGGTTAAAATAAGATTATGCTATTCTTATTTTCCCATAAAACATATTTTAAACTCTAAAAATTAATCATTCATGGATGTTGAGTTATTATTATCTTACAGGGCTGCAAGGAAACTATTACAAGGTCATGTAGAGAAATAATGTTTTATAAATAAAGATTTTTATATTATTTTCATTTTTCCCTAATCTTGATCATATTCTTAAATAAAAAAACATATGTAAAGTGATATGATAATGTAATATTATATATATATATATATATTCATTGATTTTATCTGTGAGGAAGAAGATGACAATATAGAAGGAATAAATCTGAGAGTGGGTGAATACCTTTACATTTGATTGATATTACCTTTGAATGATAATGGTTTTTTGAATTTATATAGACCTTTAAAACATGTTTTAACCCTTAAAACAACATATAATACCTTTATTTAGTTTTTTTTAACCTTACATGAGCTATACTCTTTAGTTTTACCCTTACATGAGGACCTCGTCACAATTACATGAGTTTTGGATATCCTTAAACGAGGTTTGGTTCAGTGTTTCTCCCCTTAAGTGGTCTAGGGTTTATAACTATGTGAGTTAGGGTTACACTTACATTGGATAGGGTTTACCCTCAATCAATCTAGAGTTTAACATTAAACTAAAACTACATACCCTTATGTTGTGGCTATATACTCTTACATAAATTTCACATTCATCAAACTACCTTTATAAGAAACCCAAAATCACTCCAATGTGAACCGAGAGACATTTATGTAGATTGGTGAATACCAAGGATTAAAGTACTATGTCTTGGAAATTTTATTATTAAAAAGATAAATTATAAAAGAATGGAGAATGGGGGTTTTAATTTCCAAATGTTGGAACATACAACACCACTAAAAGAAAAGGATCATTAAAAAATCACTTTATATTATGTTGTCATGTTTTCCTTGAGAACCACACCGACCTCTCATGTGCCTGCCTATCTTACACTACTTTGAATCCCGTCATGTTTCATCTAAATTATCCATTACTGATGAATACTCTTCCTAATCATGATATTCAATTCCTCTAGTGAAATCATTTTTTAATATCCAAATAGCTCCATATTTATTTGAGGTATTATCCTTCAGATTAAAATTGATTCATTCCTTGAAAATCCCAATGATTGATAATTATCCTCTAAAAGGTTCATGAACATTTCCAAATTCCACCTGGAAAAAATATCTACTATTAGACCAATTTAAGATTTCGTACAATGTACATCTATTTTTGTTGGGACTAGAGTCTGGTAGGCTGGTGTCAACATCCTCAATTATCACCTTCCCTTCTTGTGTACCACTAGTAACTAGAACGCCCATTACATCCTCAATACCAGATACTTCATCCTTTCAATATCCTTAACTCTAAAACATCTTCATTAGCTACTCTCAACCTAAATGGGTCTATCTGTAATGGGGTAACATCCCAAATAATATCTTCAACAACAACATTTGTCCCAGCCAGAGAAAATGAGGCCTTCTTCATCATATACAAAGAAACAATTTGGAAATGTTTACTATATAAAACTTGTTGAAATCCATTATTATCGACTATAATTTCCAACCCTTGAGATAAGTGGATCGACATCACCCTATAGGATGTTGAAATTAACCCAAAATTGGTGAAACTATTTATAATTTATTCTTACTATTCATATCATTTTTTATGGTCAGGCACTGCTCCAGAGTTATTTTTTAATCAGATTTAATTTGGGAAGCAATTTCATCATCAGTCTGACCATCTCCATAAGAATGGATATCTTTAGCACCAAATCCTCCAATTAGAACATATTTGAAGGACGCCTCCTAATCTACCATACTTTTCCAAGACTGAAAAGATCCAGCATACACCTTCTATGTAGCATCATCAATATCAATACCATGAAATAGCCTTTAAGAGTGTCCATGACAATTCCACCTTCATCATTCACATTCCTTCATGAAAAAAAATACTATTGAAAACCTTCATCGGATCTAGGTATCTCATGACTAGATGAACTAGCTTCAATAGGTGCATCCAGAAGGAAATCTTCTACTCGACTCACATGAATTAGGTGTTGAGAATAATACTTGTACTTGTTCTCTTTATTATCACTAAGAGATGGATTCCTAAAATAATACTGGTGATTCCCCTTCTTATAATAGAAACCAAAAACAATATCCCTATAGTAATTCTTATTTATATGCCTGATGATTTGACATACTGAATAAAATGAGGGAGTCATCTCATATTTAATACAATAGAAAATGTCAATATATTGTGTAAAAAACATGAATTGACCTATTAAAAATGTATTAAGATCATCCATAACAAGGATACAAGAATAATATACAAATATATAAATTTCTAGGGATTTTTTAATTTTTATGAGAATACCCACAGAAGACATGATTTCAATGAGAATACGTGGATACCATAGGATCCAGTTCAGTCACAGAATTTTAATCTAGACCTAAACATTGGTGTTCATGATGATAAAGAAATTAAAATGAAAATATCATTCCAAAACTGAAATCATACTTTTTTCTAATGAAACTAAACTAAAGCCCCATTCTCTCCTCTTCATATCATCTAAATTTAAAATAAAGTGAAAAAAATAATTGTCAATCAGAATACTGTTCCAATTATAGAAACCCCAGAAATCCACTAGTATCTTCCTCAGATCATCATCCCTAAGGGCTCATCAAACATGCGAAAAATCATGTGGCTGATGAATGAGTGTTAGATGATCTTGATTCATTCCTTAATATTATATCTATTAGAATTTCCATGGGATATTGATCCCTTAAGGATGGTCTATTCAAGGGAGGCTTCCTTCACTACAGAGAAGTGAATTCTTGCCTATTTTTCATTTGGTTATTCACATTACTTCTTCCCTATATCATATAAATTGTCATCTCTGTGATTCACTGAGTAGTCAATATTTCCTCTATGGATTCCCAATCCCATGGAGTGCATAAGATCCATAACTTCAATGAATACCTAATCACCATCACCATTCGTAGAGATCTCCCCATGCCTGAGAATCCCCCCTTCATCGAGAGACACATACTAACCCTTCTATATCAATATATTGAACTTTATGTGATCAAAATTTTGTGTAAATACCCTTATGAAACCTTGATATATATAGAACTTCCCTTACATGATCATCATCTGAACATTACACAATCATCATTTTATCCTTACATAGAATTCATTGTTATTCAGAATAATATTTTAACTATTAAATTTTATATTTCTATAATTATAACTCTAACATGGATATAATCCATTAATTTCATAACTTATTAATATATTCTATCTATCATTTTATTTCTATATTTATAGATTCATTTCACACAAATAATTTATTTATAAAGATAAATATTATAATTTTTATTTATTAGTAATTTTATATCACCACTTAATTTTACTAAGATATTACCCACATAAGTTATAAATATTTTTTTGATTAAATCATAAAGTTTATAATGATGTTATGTTTAAATAAATTTCTATGTATGCATTATTTCTTGAATATTAATAATATATTAAAAATATATAGTTTTAAAAACATAAGGCTTTCCGTTTTTATCAAAACTATAAATTTCATACCAAAATAAAAGTATTTTATGTGATTAATAATCACATTCAATTGAAATGAGATTTTATTAATAATGACTTATAATTTATTTAATAATATCTATATATTATTATTTACCTTTATAAGTAATGAGGTAGAATTATCATATTGAATCCCAACTTCTAAAATATTGAGTAAATATCTAAACGCATTTTAATCAAGTTCTCCTAAAATATATTTCAGCCTGTTTTAATTAATGAAATTTATTTAATAATAAAAAATTTATTGGAAATTAATTTAAAAATTTTGGGTGTCACATTCTGCCCTATTTAAATAAACTTCATTCAATAAAATTTATTTATCCAAATAAAATTTTAATTTATTAATTATATCTAGGAAAAAAATTATTATTTTCAATATAATCACTTAAATGTTTTCTGAAGATAATTTTATTTGAAAATAAAAATAATTTACTCCATGAAGAATTTTCCTTTAAAAATACTTACTCCACTCCAAAATAAATAAACTGTTAAATAATCTATAAAATTCTTTCCTTAAGACTTTAGGTTTTAATAAAATAATGTTCATCTAATATACCTTAAATCACTTATAATATCACCTCACAATCATCAAAATGGTTTCTAACATCTAAATTATCCTCAAAAAATATCTTTCTAATCTCAAAAGTTGTCTAAACCATTCCTCTAATAAAAATTGTGATAACCCAAACCCGTACTTATGAGTCTAGTTATAAAAAATTATATATTAAGAAAAGTAACTAAAAATTATACATTTTGAGGATCATTTAGATATAGAGATTTAGACTATTAGGAAATATTAATACAAATAAAATTTTATAAAATATTCTATGATATTTTATCCATCATTACAAGATCAATATTATTAAATGTTCATCATGGATCTTCTACTCATCGTTATACCTGTGAAAATATTTTTATTTTAACTTGAGGTGGGAAAAAATTTCCCTATATAGAGTTTTAAAATAATAGGTGAAATAATTTACCTATTAAAATTCTATAATAAATTATTCAAAAACATTTCCTTTTATATAAATTATTATGAGAAAAATAAATCATTTGATATAACACATTATTCCCCTAGACAACAATTTTGGATTTTCAATATCAATAATAGAAGATTCTTCTCAAAACATTCATTAAATAGAAATATCATCTTAAAACCCATTTTATTTCTATAAATAATAACTTTTAAAATGAATCCATTTTTATACTTTGAAATTTCAAATAATTATTTATTATTATAATATAACTTTATGTAATTTAAAAATACTCAACACTATTTTATAAAACCTTGTTTCTATTAGAAATATTGAAAATAAAAACATAACATTTACAAAAATCCCACCATTAGTTTATGATATAACTTCCCATTCCTCGTCATTATAATCAATACTGAAGTCAATAATTTCAATAATTATTTTTATTAAACCATTCCTTTTTTACTATATATCCATTAAAATTATATTTCAAATGTAACACCCTGAGATTTTATGAGATATATTCTTTTTAATTTTTCTATTATACCCCAAGATTAGTTTGTACTATACGCAAAATCGTATTAGCTTGCAATATACAAAACACTATTCTTGGCAAGTGTTACACACAATTTCATATTTGTTTTGTAGAAATTATTCTACGCAACATTAAGTATAGATTTTGTTTAATGCATAAATGAAATAAGTTATGATTATGTTATAGGCAACACCAAACGGATATTTCACTACACGCAGCCCTGACTTGGCTTGCAAAACATGCAATCAAGACCTTCTTCGATAGCATGTGTAGTACGCAATACCGAGTTTCACTAAACGAGATATTATTATAATATTACTATGAACTAGCCGTTATGAATGGTAATACCCACTTTTTGGAATTTTATAAATTTTATCTTTCAAAATGGACTTCATTTTTGGATTCAGAATATCGAAATTATCCTAGGGTGAATTTTTGGTATTTTTCTGAAAACTTTCAATTTTTGATTAATAGTGAAAACACTCGGTTACTATTTAAAACCCAACTTTTTATTTAAATAATTATTTATTTTATTTAAATTTATTTTAGGTCAAAATTGATACATAATACCTATATAAGTTCAATTAAATTCATTAGAGTCATTTTATAAAAAATTTAGATATATAAAAATTTTATTGAACTTTTCACCGTCTTTTACCCGCCTCCTATAAAAAATTGAAAATTCACATAAAACTTAATTTTACCGCTTCTGTGAGTGGAATTTAGAAAATATGAGAGACACTGTTAATATCAAGGACTATAATGTGGTTCCATGAGATAAAAATAATTTTTGGTGAATAGTAACTTTTTGCTTTTATTTACCACGGTTAAAAGTAAATAGGGTAATTAAGGGTAAAATGATATTATTATTACCCTAACACATGTCCTAATTATATTTGATAAGTGTAATTAAACCAAAAAAAACCTTAGGAATAAAATATTACCCTTTAGGTCCACTTTAATTAGATTGGGACATTTATTATTATTTTATTTAAAGAAGAATTAAAATAGTTAAAATCAAAGTTTAATAACTAAAACATTTTTAATATAGGGTTATACATAAGATAAATTCGACTATAAATATTCAATAGAATGATAAAAATATTTCCTACATAATGGTATTTTATTTATAATTTTTATACATTAAATAATTAAATTTATTTATGACACAATAATGATGTAGTAATTACCTTATTAATGAAATATTAACATAATTGATGTTATAAATACCAAAATAAATGTAATTTGAGACATTTTATGAATTCCAATAATTTTATAGGTTAATATGACATGTTATTATTGATTTAAGTAACTTTTTTAGAACTAAGGATTCTGTTATAAGTTTCACAAAAATCAAGTACCAAAGAGTGTCAAAATTGACATAAAATAGTTTTTAAAAAAAATATTATATTATTAATTGTTATTTTATTCCTAAAAATCTTAGGATTGTCCAAATGACTTATATAAGGATATATATATTAATAATTAACCACTTTTGGTTCGTTTGTCTTGTTATAGTAAGTTTATTAACCATATATTGTAAGAAAACAAAAAGACGCGGTAAAAGTTAAATTATTTAGCTTAGAGTTAAATCTAAATGATAAGGTTAAAATAGTAACCAAAACTTGTCCAAACTCTATTGGATGGGATGATTTCGACCCATCCCTAACTTAGCTTCAAAATAAATTAATTTTGAGCTATTAAAAACCGAATATGACTTTATAATAAAATAATATTTTAAGTTTTCCTAAGGTTCCCCTCTCCTCCCTTATAAAAGGGAACCTCCTCCCTCTCTTCCTCACACAACTTTTAACCTTCACGCTCAGAAAACCCCTACCAATTTCTCTTCTCCACTTCCCTAGAAACATCCTAGAGGTCCTGGTCTTCTTCAAAGACCATATTTAGTGCCCTAAGAGGAGGTTAAGAAGAGGCACTTCAAAGAAGAGGTAATGTCTATTACCGATTCTTTCAAATTTATTTCTTCTTCTACTTCTTCTTATTTTAGTTGTTTCATTGTGAATAAATAACATCAGTATCCTCATTTACTGATATGTTATTATAAGTATTAAAAAACCATATTTCACCTTCTATCCATCCTATGTACAATGAAGTCACCGCGTGTGCGTATGTACGGAATACCGTCTCCATGCCATGGTGTTATCTTTTTTTCGACCAACACCTTACTTGGATGGGTATAATGGTGTAAATAAATATATATATATGATAATTTTAAATTTATATTGATTCTAAAATATTATACATATGCTTCAATACAATTCCATGATCATGGGAATGATATCATCGCTCGTGCATACGTACGGACTACCGTCTCCACGAACGCGATGAGATTCATTTTCCATGATTAACCATTCAAGTATGATTATAAAATATATATTTAATAAATAATAATGATAGATATTACATAATAATGATACTAGATTTATGTACATATATTTTTCATTTACTTAATTCCATATAATTTAATAAGGAAACGAAAACAGCGTTCATGCGTACGTACGGCCTACCGTCTCCATGAACGGTGTATTTCATTCCATTTATCCATCTATCATATATATTTATATACTGAGTATATATTATATATAAATCATGTTTTAAATTATGGAATTAATTAAATAAGTATATGAGTAATAATATCAAGAATGACAAATCAAAACACGTACGATAAATGAAACGATTTTACCCAAAACGCTGCTTTAACATGGACTTTACAAAAGAACGGGTAATATAAAGTCATAAGTGAATCATATATGAAATCATAACAATGAATATGATTCTGTAATATGTCAATGACTTTATTTAAATAATTATACAGGATTTTCGGATACGTACGAAGCATATTAGACCTAAGGTAAGGGATAATTTTTCAAATCTCATTTTTATCTGAGATTGCTTATACGTAAGTATTAACTGGGGTTATTGTTATCATCCATGTCCATGTTTTATAAATGTGTTTTTATGTATGTTTAATGTCCTTTTTACCCATTTTTACTTTTACTACATGGTATGTAAGGAATTTTCTTTTGTTTACATTACGAGGTACTTTTTGACTTTTCCGAAAAAAGTACGAGGAGAATGTTTTTTTTAACTTATACAGCATGAAAGTATTTTTACAGTTTTATAAAGCATTATTTTCATGAATATTCCTCCAAAAGATTTCATGACTATTTTAAACAAAATATTTTTCTTTTAAAATTTCATGAAGTTTTGTGAAAATAAATTGATTTTGAAGAAAAAAG
The DNA here is from genome assembly GCA_963277665.1 of Viscum album. Taxonomy (NCBI): domain Eukaryota; kingdom Viridiplantae; phylum Streptophyta; class Magnoliopsida; order Santalales; family Viscaceae; genus Viscum; species Viscum album. The sequence continues at coordinate 139,948,075 of OY728139.1, forward strand.
GATATTTTCCTCAACAATTCATTTCAAGTGTTTTAACAAAACCATTTTCCATCTAAGATGACAATATTTCATATGTGTATGTTTCAAGTATAAAGTATCTATGATTTACATGGTTTCACTTTTCTTATTATGAAATGATATCCATTTCTTTTATATGGATTATGTGATGATGGGATGATGTTTATGAAACCCATTTTATTCGTTGGGTTACTATGAATGATGTATGTTTATTTTGTGGCACAAGTAAGAATGATTTAATTATGAGATGGGTGGGACCTATATCTCCCTCCAATGTATTGGATAAAGATTTATATCTCATGATATAGACATGGCTGTAACGTCAAGTTAATCTGGTTCAGTGATACAGGACTTAAACGAGGAGTGAACTCGATTCAGAAAGGGAATTTGTCCACTAAGATGGTCTTGGCAGCAATGCCTTGGATACTATGGAAATCATAACATCTGCTTAATGGTTGCCACAATTACATGTTTTATTCCCATGCTATTTTATCATGATTGATGTTTTATTATGATCTATGCCTTACGTACTGCCATGTTTTATGTCATTGCTCAAGATTTCGATGTTTAAACATTATGTTCATGTTTCTATGTTCAAATGTATATGGTTTGTTTTATTATCTCCATGCTTACCCTTACTGAGCATTTCAGCTCACCCTTTATTTTTTTTCTTTTCCCCAGGATATAAAGAAAGTTTTTATGTAAGAAAACAAAGGAGAAGATCTTTATGGGAGATGTTGAAGATCTTTTATCACAATTAGAAGATTATATTCTGAGTTTCCAAAGACACTAAAATATTACGGTCCTTGTGTGTCTGTTTTTGTTATTTATTAAGTATTCCGCAAAAGTAATATAATGTCTATGTACGTCAAGCTTTGGGTCTCTACAGTTGGTATCAGAGGAAAGGTTTAGTTAACCTTTGGAAACTAGGATATGAAAACTTTAGTGAAATCCCTTGAGATATTCCTAAGGTATGTCTATGGATGTCCCTAAGGTTAAGTATAAGTATAGGTTATAGTCCTATAATTATGGTGACGATATTAGAATTTAACCTAAGATGTTAGATATTGAAGGTTATCCCCATTGATTATGATTTTGGCCTCTCACACTATTCTTTTTGGGTTGTAGAAAATGGATGGAAATAGGAAGATTCACGATAATGGAGGATATGATGGATAAGGGAATGATATTCTTTATGAGCAACCAAATGAAATTGGATCTGGAAGTCCAAACATCATTATTATTCCTAACCAGCAATATCATAATATGATCAATAATCTCAACATTGGTAAGTATCCTGACTCAGCTGATAAGAGAAATATGGAGTTTCATGATGATCATAGAGGAAAGAAAGTTCAATTCCCCTCATGTAAATCATGTGGGAAGAGGAATCAAGGAGAATGTTTCAAAGGAACTGGAAGATGCTTTGGGTGCAGAAAAGAAGGACATAAATCCAGTAAGTGCAAAGGAAAAGGTTCAGTTAACACCATGGAGAAGGATAATGGTATTGCTACGACATCAACAATGATTAGATGTTTTAAATGCGGAATGTGTGGGCATTATGAAAACCAATTCCCTAATGGAAAATCTCATGAAGAGAATCAGCATCGTCATATGGGTAGTATTTATGTGGATGATGATGAGGAGACTACAAATGATATATGAGATGAAAGAAGTGTTGAAGCTCAGTCAGTTGTTTAAGAAGGTAGTGGAATGATTGTATGTTTATCAAGAGTTATCTTGTATAGTTAATGGTACTATGGAATAAAGAATCATCTAAGGATTGTTACACTATTGTTTTTCCTAAAGTATTTGAAAGTATATGTTGAATGGTACCGGTAACCATGAAAGGTTATTCAGATATTTTTTGAAGGAAGATGATATGCAGATAAGGAGAAAATAATATGTTTGATAGTATTCATGAGATCATGATTGATATAAGGACTAAGGGATATAATGGTTTGAGTATATAGAATTTTGGGATTTTGGTATGTGGAAAGAGTTAACTTTTGATAGCATTCATGTTTTCACTAAGGTTAAATGGGTATTCATTTTTCAAGAGAATACATGATTAAGGTATTCACATGATTGGAATGTGATCAACAAGATATATTGGGGATAAATGATGGTATTCACATGCTTGGTAGATGACATTTCTCGTAACTTTTTTCTTTATACTATAAGCTTGGACAGAAGTATTTTGGATAAGCCTAAAGATTTGAAATGGATTATGTTGAACATAAGTTAGTTTAAGGATAGAACTATTTTTTGATATTATCGATGGAATGTCATGATGATGTAATTTTAGAAAAAAAAAGGACAACCTGCAGGACGGGCGACAACCCGTCGCGTCGGACAAGGCTGTGGGAATTGAACCCACAACCAAAGTGCAACAGGCCTTTATTGCCTACCACTGGCCTACAGGAAGTCCTTTTTTAGTAGAAACGAGTTTTATTATATTAAGCAATATGATATATGAAGTATAATTCCATTTTAGGAACAATATATGATTAATCTCACCATAGACGTACTTATGTTAACCTTTTTGTGATAAAAACAGATGGGATGACTTATCATTCTATCGCATGATCTTCTAACACATCATGAATGAAAAATTCAGCTTCATTTCATTAAATAGAGATGAAGTGGAAATTGTTCATGGAATGACCAACAATGATATTACACTAGAATCAAGTAAGTATTTCTCTTTATGTAAAAGTTCATCAACATTAGGGAAATGATCTTGGAAACCAAAAATGTTGTCCTAGTGCCCTTATATCTGATGAATCAGATGGTACCTTAGATCATCACAAATCTACGGCTTTGTGATTGTTGGCTTTTTCATAGCCATGTTCTCTACCACTCTCCATCAGAACATGATGGTTAGATTTCTCTTCCATATCCATATTTTCGCCTATGTTCTCCTATATGGAAACCCGGTGATTAGTTAATTTGGGTAACCATTATGTTTCATACTTTAGTTTTTAAATATTGGTTTTGGTATTCCCTTTTACGATGTGGGTTTCTATTAAAGAGACTTTCGAGTAGTAAACCATTTATAACCCCGATGAATTTCGAGGGCGAAATTCATTTTAAGGGGGGTAGAATGTAACACCCCGAGATTTTATGAGATATATTCTTTTTAATTTTTCTATTGAATATAAATATTAGTTTTTACTATACGCAACATTGTATTAGCTTGCAGTATAAAAAACACTATTCTTGTCAAGTGTTACAGACAATTTCAAGTTTTTTTTTGTAGAAATTATTCTAGGAAACATTAAGTATAGATTTTATTTAATGCATAAATGAAATAAGTTATGATGATGTTATACGCAACACCAAACGGTGATTTCACTAAAATAAACCCTGACTTGGCTTGCATAACACGCAATCAAGACCTTCTTCGATAGCGTGTGTAGTACGCAATACCGAGTTTCACTAAACGAGATATTATTATAATATTACTATGAACTAGCTGTTATAAATAGTAATACCCACTTTTTGTAATTTTATAAATTTTATCTTTCAAAATGGAATTCATTTTTGGATTCAGAATATCGAAATTATCCTAGGGTGATTTTTTGGTATTTTTCTGAAAACTTTCAATTTTTGATGAATAGTGAAAACACTGGGTTACTATTTAAAAACCGACTTTTTTTTAAATAATTATTTATTTTATTTAAATTTATTTTAGCTCAAAATTGATACATAATACCTATATAAGTTCAATTAAATTCATTGGAGTCATTTTATAATAATTTTAGATATATAAAAATTTTATTGAACTTTTCACCGTCTTTTACCCACCTCCTAGGAGAATTTGGAAATTCACATAAAACTTAATTTTACCTCTTCTGTGAGTGGAATTTCAAAAATCTGAGAGGCACGGTTAATATTAAGGACTAAAATGTGGTTCAATCAGACAAAAATAATTTTTGGTGAATAGTAACTTTTTACTTTTATTTACCGCAGTTAAAAGTAAATAGGGTAATTAAGGGTAAAAATGATATTATTATTACCCTAACGCATGTCCTAATTCTATTGGATAAGTGAAATTAGACCAAAAACAACCTTAGGAATAAAATATTACCCTTTAGGTTCACTTTAATTAGATTATGACATTTATTATTATTTTATTTAAAGAAGAATTAAAATAGTTAAAATCAAAGTTTAATAACTACAATATTTTTAATATAGGGTTATACATAAGATAAATTTAACTATAAATATTAATTAGAAAGCTAAAAATATTTCTTACATAATGGTATTTTATTTATAATTTTTATACCTTAAATAATTAAATTTATTTATGACACAATGATGATGCAGTAATTAGCTTATTAATGAAATATTAACATACTTGATGTTATAAATACCCAAATAAATTTAATTTGAGACATTTTATGAATTCCACTAATTTTATAGGTTATTATGACATGTTATTATTGATTTAAGTAGATTTTTTCGAACTAATCATGTTGTTATGAGTTTCACAAAAATCAAGTACCAAATAGTGTCAAAATTGACATAAAATAGTTTTTAAAAACAATATTATATTATTAATTGTTATTTTATTTCTAAAAATATAATATTTGGCCAAATGACTTAGATAAGGATATATATATTAATAATGAAGCACTTGGGGTTTTTTTGTCTTGTTATAGTATGTTTATTAACCATATAGTGTAAGAAAACAAAAAGACACGGTAAATGTTAAATTATTTAGCTTGGTGTTAAATATAAATGATAATGTTAAAATAGTAACCAAAACATGTCCAAATTCTATTGGATGAGATTACTTCGACCCATCCCCACCTTAACTTCAAAATAAATCAATTTGAAGCTATTAAAAACTGAATATGACTTTATAATAAAATAATATTTTAAGTTTTCCTAAGGTGCCCCTCTCCTCCCTTATAAAAGGGAACCTCCTCCCTCTCTTCCTCACACCACTTTTAACCTTCAATCTCAGAAAACCCCTGACAATTTCTCTTCTCCACTTCCCTAGAAACATCCTAGAGGTCCTGGTATTCTTCAAATACCATCTTTAGTACCCTGAGAGGAGGTTAAGAAGAGGCGCTTCAAAGAAGTTGTAATGTCTGTTACCGATTCTTTCAACTTTATTTCTTCTTCTACTTCTTATTTAGTTGTTTAATTATGAAGTAATAACATCAGTATCACTCATATACTTATATATTATTATAAGTATTAAATAACTCTATTTCACCTTCTATCCATCCTACGGAAAACAAAGTCACCGTTGTGCGTACGTACGGAATACCGTCTCCACGCCATGGCGTTATCTTTTTTTCGAACACCACCTTAATTGGATGGGTATAATGGTGTAAATAAATAACTATATATGATTATTTTAAAGTGATATTGATTCTGAAATATTATATATACGCTTCAATACAAATTCACGATCATGGGAATGATATCATCGCTCGTGCGTACGTATGGACAACCGTCTCCACGAACGCGATGAGATTCATTTTCCATGATTAACCATTCAAGTATGATTATAAAGTATATATGTAATAAATAATCATGATAGATATTACATAATAATGATACTGGATTTATGTACATATATGTTTCATTTACTTAATTCCATATAATTCAATAAGGAAATGAAAACAGCGTTCATGCGTACGTACGGCCTACCATCTCCATGAATGGGGTATTTCATTCCATTTATTGATCTATCATATATATTTATATATAGAGTATGTATTATATATAAATCCTGTTTTAAATTATGGAATTAAGTAAATAAGGATATGATTAATAATATCAATAATGAAAAATCGAAACACGTACGATAAATGAAACGATTTTACCCAAAACGCTGCTTTAACATAGACTTTACAAAAGAACGGGTAATATAAAGTCATAAGTGAACCATATATTATATCATAACAATGAATATGATTATGTAATAAGTCAATGACTTTATTTAAATCATTATACAGGAGGTTCAAATACGTACGAAGCATATCGGACCTAAGGTAAGGGATAATTTTGCAAATCTCATTTTTATCCGAGATTGCTTATATGTAATTATTTACTGGGGTTATTGTTATCATCCATGTCCATGTTTTCTAAAAGTTTTTTTATGTATTTTTAATGTCCTTTTTACCCATTTTGACTTCTCCTACATGGTATGTAAGGAATCTTTCTTTTTTTTACGTTATGAGGTACTTTTTGACTTTTCCGACAAAAGTACAAGGAGAATGTGTCTTTTAACTTATATAGCATGAAAGGATTTTTACGGTTTTATAAAGCCTTATTTTCATGAAGCTTACTCTAAAATATTTCATGACTATTTTAAACAAAATATTTTTCTTTTAAAATTTCATGAGGTTTTGTGAAAAGAAATTGATTTTGAAGAAGAAAGGATATTTTCCTCAAGAATTCATTTCAAGTGTTTTATCAAAACCATTTTCCCTCTAAGATGACATTATTTCATATGTGTATGTTTCAAGTATAAAATCTCTATGATTTACATGGTTTCACTTTTCTTATTATGAAATTATATTCATTTCTTTTATATGGATTATGTGATGATAGGATGATGTTTATGAAACCCATTTTATTCGTTGGGTTATTTTTAATGATGTATGTTTATTTTGTGGCACAAGAATGATTTTATTATGAGATTGGTGGGACCTATATCTCCCTCAAATGCATTGGGTAAAGATTTATATCTCATGAGATAGACATGGCTGGAACGACAAGTTAATCTAGTTCAGTGATACAGGACTGGAACGAGGAGTGAACTCGATTCAGAAAGGGACTTTGTCCACTAAGATGGTATTGGCAGCAATGTCTTGGCTACTATGGAAATCATAACATGTGCTTAATGGTTTCCACGATTACATTTTTTATTCCCATTCTATTTTATCATGATTGATGTTCTATTATGATCTATGCCTTACGTACTGTCATGTTTTATGTCATTGTTGAAGATTTTGATGTTTAAACATTATGTTCATGTTTCTATGTTCAAATGTATATGGTTTGTTTTATTTCTCCATGCTTACCCTTACTGAGCATTTGAGCTCACCCTTTATATGTTTTCTTTTCCCCAGGATATAAAGAAAGGTTTTAGGTAAGAAAATAAAGGGGAAGATCTTTATGGGAGATGTTGAAGATCTTTTATCATGATTAGAAGATTATATTCTGAGTTTCCAAAGACACTAAACTATTACGGTCCTTGTGTGTCTGTTTTTGTTATGTATTAAGTATCCCACAAAAGTAATGTAATGTCTATGTACTTCAAGCTTTGGGTCTCTACAGTTGGTATCAGAGGAAAGGTGTAGTTAACCTTTGGAAACTAGGATGCGAAAACATTAGTGAAATCCCTAGATATATATTCCTAAGGTATGTCTAGGGATGTCCCTAAGGTTAAGTATAAGTATAGGTTATAGTCCTAGAATTATGGTAACGATCTTAGTATTTGACCTAATATGTTAGATATTGAAGTCTATCCCCATTGATTATGATTTTTTCCTCTCACACTATTCTTTTTGGGTTTTAGAAAAGGGTTGGAAACAGGAAGATTCACGATAATGGAGGATATGATGGACAATGGAATGATATTCTTCATGAGAAACCAAATGAAATTGGATCTGGAAGTCCAAACATCGTTATTATGACTAATCAGAAATCTCATAATATGATCAATAATCTCAGCTTTGGTAAGTATCCTGACTCAGCTAATAAGAGAAAGATGGAGTTTCATGATGATCATAGAGGAAAGAAAGTTCAATTCCCCAAATGTAAATTATGTGGGAAGAGGCATCAAGGAGAATGTTTCAAAGGAACTGGAAGATGCTTTGGGTGCGGAAAAGAAGGACACAAATCTAGTAAGTGCAAAGAAAAAGGTTCAGTTAACACCATGGAGAAATACAATGGTATTGCTACGACATCAAAAATGATTAGATGTTTTAAATGTGGAATGTATGGGCATTATGCAAACCAATGCCCTAAGGGAAAATCTCATGAAGAGAATCAGCATGGTCATATGGGTAGTATTTATGTGGATGATGATGAGGAGACTACAAATGATATATGATATGAAAGAAGTGTTGAATCTCAGTCAGTTGTTTAAGAAGGTAGTGGAATGATTGTATATTTATCAAGAGTTATGTTGTATAGTTAATGGTACTATGGAATAAAGAATCATCTAAGGATTGTTACACTATTGTTTTTCCTAAAGTATTTGAAAGTATATGTTGAATGGTACCGGTAGCCATGAAAGTTTATTCATATATTTTCGGAAGGAAGATGGTATGAGGATAAGGAGAAAATAATATTTTTGATAGTATTCATGACATCATGATTGATATAAGGACTAAGTGATATCATGGTTTGAGTTTATAGAATTTTGGGATTTTGGTATGTGGAAAGAGTTAACTTTTCATAGCATTTATGTTTTCACTAAGGTTAAATGGGTATTCATTTTTCAAGAGAATACATGATTAAGGTATTCACATGATTGGAATGTGATCAACAAGATATATTGGGGATAAATGATGGTATTCACATGCTTGGTAGATGACATTTCTAGTAATTTTTTTCTTTATACTATAAGCTTGGACATAAGTATTTTGGATAATCCTAAAGATTTGAAATGGATTATGTTGAACATAAGTTATTTTAAGGCTAGAACTATTTTTGATATTATCGATGGAATGTCATAATGATGTAATTTTAGAAAAAAAGGACAGCCTGCAGGACGGGCGACAACCCGTCGCGTCGGACAAGGCTGTGGGAATCGAACCCACAACCAAAGTGCAACAGGCCTTTATCACCTACCACTGGCCTACAGAAAGTCCCTATTTAGTAGAAACCAGTTTTATTATATTAAGCAGTATGATATATGAAGTATAATTCCATTTTAGGAACCATATATGATTAATCTCACCATAGATGGACTTATGCTAACCTTTTTGTGATAAAAACAGATGGGATGACTTATCATTCTATCGCATGGTCTGCTAACACTTCATGAAAGAAAAATTCAGCTTCCTTTCTTTAAATAGATATGAAGTGGAAATTGTTCATGGAATGACCAACAATGATATTACACTAGAATCAAGTAATTATTTCTCATTATGTAAAAGTTTATCAACGTTAGGGAAATGATCTTGGAAACCAAAAATGTTGTCCTCATGCCCTTATATCCGATTAATCAGATGGTACCTTAGATCATCACAAATCTATGGCTTTGTGATTGTCGGATTTTTCATAGTCATGTTCTCTACCACTCTCCATCAGAACATGATGGTTAGATTTCTCCTATGTGGAAACCCAGGGATTAGTTAATTTGGGTAACCGTCACATTTCATACTTTAATTTTTAAAGATGGGTTTTGGTATTCCTTATTAAAATGTGGGTTTCTATTAAAGAAACTTTCCAGTAGAAAACCATTTATAACCCCGATGAATATTGATAGTGAAATTCATTTTAAGAGGGGGTAGAATTTAACACCCCAAGATTTTATGAGATATATTCTTTTTAATTTTTCTATTGTACACCAAGATTAGTTTTTACTATACGCAACACCGTATTAGCTTCCAATATACGAAACACTATTCTTGGCAAGTGTTACACACAATTTCAAGTTTGTTTTGTAGAAATTATTCTACGCAACATTAAGTATAGATTTTGTTGAATGAGTAAATAAAATAAGTTTTGATTATGTTATACGAAACACCAAACGGAGCTTTTACTACACACAGCCCTAACTTGTCTTGCATAACACGCAATCAAGACCTTCTCCGATAGCGTGTGTAGTACGCAATACTGAGTTTCACTAAACGAGATATTATTATAATATTACTATGAACTATCCAATATGAATAGTAATACCCTCTTTTTGGAATTTTATAAATTTTATCTTTCAAAATGGACTTCATTTTTGGATTTGGAATATCGAAATTATCCTAGGGTGAATTTTTGGTATTTTTCTGAAAACTTTCAATTTTTTATGAATAGTGAAAACACTGGGTTACTATTTAAAAACCGACTTTTTATTTAAATAATTATTTATTTTATTTAAATTTATTTTCGGTAAAAATTGATACATAATACCTATATAAGTTCAATGAAATTCATTAGAGTCATTTTATAATAATTTTAGATATATAAAAATTTTATTGAACTTTTCACCGTCTTTTACGCACCTCCTATGAGAATTTGGAAATTCACATAAAACCTAATTTTACCGCTTATGTGAGTGGAATTTTGAAAATCTGAGAGAAAAAGTTAATATCAAGGACTAAAATGTGGTTCAATGAGATAAAAATAATTTTTGGTGAATAGTAACATTTTACTTTTATTTACCACGGTTAAAAGTAAATAGGGTAATTAAAGGTAAAAATGATATTATTATTACCCTAACACATGTCCTAATTCTATTGGATAAGTTTAATTAGACCAAATACAACTTTAGGAATAAAATATTACCCTTTCGGTCCACTTGAATTAGATTATGACATTTATTATTATTTTATTTAAAGAAAAATTAAAATAGTTAAATCAAAGTTTAATAACTAAAAAAATTTTAATATAGAGTTATACATAAGATAAATTCCACCATAAATATTCATTAGAAAGATAAAAATATTTCCTACATAATGGTATTTTATTTATAATTTTAATACATTTTATAATTAAATTTATTTATGACACAATGATGATGCAGTAATTACCTTATTAATGAAATATTAACATAATAGATGTTATAAATACCCAAATAAATGTACTTTGAGACATTTTATGAATTACAATAATTTTATAGTTTAATATGACATGTTATTATTGATTTAAGTAACTTTTTTCGAAATAATCATGCTGTTATGATTTTCACAAAAATCAAGTACCAAATAGTATCAAAATAGACATTAAATAGTTTTTAAAACAAATATTATATTATTAATTTTTATTTTATTCCTAAAAATATAAGGTTCTTCCAAATGACTTAGATAAGGATATATATATTAATAATTAACCACTTGGGGTTCGTTTGGCTTGTTATAGTAATTTTATTAACCATATAGTGTAAGAAAACAAAAAGACACGGTAAAAGTTAAATTATTTACCTTAGAGTTAAATCTAAATGATAAGGTTATAATAGTAACCAAAACTTGTCCAAATTATATTTGATGAGAGGATTTCGACCCATCCCCACCTTAGCTTAAAAATAAATCAATTTTGGAGCTATTAAAAACCGAATATGACTTTATAATAAAATAATATTTTAAGTTTTCCTAAGGTGCCCCTCTCCTCCCTTATAAAAGGGCACCTCCTCCCTCTCTTCCTCACACCACTTTTAACCTTAAAGCTCAGTAAAACCATGCCAATTTATCTTCTCCATTTCCCAAGAATCATCCTAGAGGTCCTGGTCTTCTTCAAAGACCATATTTAGTGCCCTAAGAGGAGGTTAAGAAGAGGCGCTTCAAAGAAAAGGTAATGTCCGTTACCGATTCTTTCAACTTTATTTCTTCTTCTAATTCTTCTTCTTTAGTTGTTTCATTATGAAGTAATAACATCAGTATCCCTAATATACTGATATGTTATTATAATTATGAAACAACACTATTTCACCTTCTATCCATCCAACGGAAAATGAAGTCACCACGCGTGCGTACGTACGGAATACCGTCTCCACGCCATGGTGTTATCTTTTTTTCGACCACCACCATACTTGGATGCATATAATGGTGTAAATAAATAAATATATATTATTATTTTAAATTTATATTGATTCTAAAATATTATATATATGCTTCAATACAATTCCACGATCATGGGAATGATATCATCGCTCGTGCGTACGTACGGACTACCGTCTCCACGAACGCGATGAGATTCATTTTCCATGATTAACCATTCAAGTATGATATTAAAGTATATATGTAATCAATAATCATGGTAGATATTACATAATAATTATACTATATTTATGTACATAAATGTTTCATTTATTTAATTCCATATAATTCAATAAGGAAACGAAAACAGCGTTCATGCATACGTACGGCCTACCGTCTCCATGAACTGTGTATTTCATTCCATTTATCGATCTATCATATATATTTATATACTGAGTATATATTATATATAAATAATTTTTTACATTATAGAATTAAGTAAATAAGGATATGAGTAATAATATCAATAATGACAAATCGAAACACGTACGATAAATGAAACAATTTTACCCAAAAATCTGCTTTAACATGGACTTTACAAAAGAACGGGTAATATAAAGTCATAAGTGAACCATATATGATATCATAACAATGAATATGATTCTATAATAAGTCAATGACTTTATTTAAATCATTATACAGGAGTTTCGGATACGTATGAAGCATATCAGACCTAAGGTCAGGGATAATTTTGCAAATCTCATTTTTATCCGAGATTGCTTATACCTAAGTATTTACTGGGGTTATTGTTATCATCAATGTACATGTTTTATAAAAGTGTTTTTATGTATATTTAATTTCCTTTTTACACATTTTGACTTTTACTACATGGTAAGTAAGGAATATTTCTTTTGTTTACGTTACGAGGTACTTTTTGACTTTTCTGAAAAAAGTACAAGGAGAATGTTTTTTTAACTTATACGGCATGAAAGGATTTTTACGGTTTTATAAAGCCTTATTTTCATGAATATTACTCCAAAAGATTTCATGACTATTTTAAACAAAATATTTTTCTTTTAAAATTTCATGAAGTTTTGTGAAAATAAATTGATTTTGAAGAAGAAAGGATATTTTCCTCAAGAATTCATTTCAAGTGTTTTATCAAAACCATTTTCCATCTAAGATGACATTATTTCATAAGTGTATGTTTCAAGTATAAAGTATCTATGATTTACATGGTTTCACTTTTCTTATTATGAAATGATATCCATTTCTTTTATATGGATTATGTGATGATGGAATGATGTTTATGAAACCCATTTTATTTGTTGGGTTATTATGAATGATGTATGTTTATTTTGTGGCACAAGTAAGAATGATTTAATTATGAGATGGGTGGGACCTATATCTCCCTCCAATGCATTTGGTAAAGATTTATATCGCATTAGATAGACATGGCTAGAATGACAAGTTAATCTAGTCCAGTGATACAGAACTGGAACGAGGAGTGAACTTGATTCAGAAAGGGACTTTTTCCACTAAGATGGTCTTGGCAGCAATGCCTTGGCTACTATGGAAATCATAACATGTGCTTAATGGTTGCCACAATTGAATGTTTTATTCCCATTCTATTTTATCATGATTTATGCTCTATTATGATCTATTCCTTACCTACTGCCATGTTTTATGTCATTGCTGAAGATTTCGATGTTTAAACATTATGCTCATGTTTCTATGTTTAAATGTATATGGTTTGTTTTATTTTATCCATGCATACCCTTACTGAGCATTTGAGCTCACCCTTTATATGTTTTCTTTTCCCCAGGATATAAAAAAAGGTTTTAGGTAGGAAAACAAAGGGGAAGATCTTTATGGGAGATGTTGAAGATCTTTCATCGCGATTAGAAGATTATATTTCGAGTTTCCAAAGACACTAAACTATTACAGTCCTTGTGTGTCTGTTTTTGTTATGTATTAAGTATCCCACAAAAGTAATGTAATGTCTATGTACTTCAAGCTTTGGGTCTCTACAGTTGGTATCAGAGGAAAGGTGTAGTTAACCTTTGGAAACTAGGATGCGAAAACTTTAGTGAAATCCCTAGAGATATTCCTAAGGTATGTCTAGGGATGTCCCTAAGGTTAAGTATAAGTATAGGTTATAGTTCTATAATTATTGTAACTATCTTAGAATTTAACCTAATATATTAGATATTGAATGTTATCCCCATTGATTATGATTTTGGCCTCTCACACTATTCTTTTTGGGTTTTAGAAAATGGATGGAAACAGGAAGATTTACGATAATGGAGGATATGATGGACAATGGAATGATATTCTTCATGAGCAACAAAATGAAATTGGATCTGGAAGTCCAAACATCGTTATTATGCCTAATCAGCAATCTCATAATATGATCAATAATCTCAACTTTGGTAAGTATCCCGACTCATCTGATAAGAGAAATGTGGAGATTCATGATGATCATAAAGGAAATAAAGTTCAATTCCACTAATGTAAATCATGTGGGAAGAGGCATCAAGGAGTATGTTTCAAAGGAACTGGAAGATGCTTTGGGTGCGGAAAATAAGGACAAAAATCTAGTAAGTGCAAAAAAAAGGTTCAGTTAACACCATAGATAAGGATAATGGTATTGCTACGACATCAACAATGATTAGATGTTTTAAATGTGGAATGTATGGGAATTATGCAAACCAATGCCCTAAGGGAAAATCTCATGAAGAGAATCAGCATGGTCATATGGGTAGTATTTATGTGGATGATGATGAGGAGACTACAAATGATATATGAGATGAAAGAAGTGTTGAAGCTCAGTCAGTTGTTTAAGAAGTTAGTGGAATGATTGTATGTTTATTAAGAGTTATGTTGTATAGTTAATGGTACTATGGAATAAAGAATCATCTAAGGATTGTTACACTATTGTTTTTCCTAAATTATTTGAAAGTATAGGTTGAATGGTACCGGTAACCATGAAAGTTTATTCAGATATTTTTGGAAGGAATATGATATGCGGATTAGGAGAAAATAATATGTTTGATAGTATTCATGAGCTCATGATTGATATAAGGACTAAGTGATATCATGGTTTGAGTATATAGAATTTTGGGATTTTGGTATGTGGAAAGAGTTAACTTTTGATAGCATTCATGTTTTCACTAAGGATAAATGGGTATTCATTTTTCAAGAGAATACATGATTATGGTATTCACATGATTGGAATGTGATCAACAAGATATATTGGGGAGAAATGATGGTATTCACATGCTCGGTAGATGACATTTATAGTAATTGTTTTCTTTATACTATAATCTTGGACAGAATTATTTTTGATAAGCCTAAATATTTGAAATGGATTATGTTGAACATAAGTTAGTTTATGTCTAGAACTATTTTTGATATTATCGATGGAATGTCATAATGATGTAATTTTAGAAAAAAAGGACAACCTGCGGGACGGGCGACAACCTGTCGTGTCGGACAAGGCAGTGGGAATCGAACCCACAACCAAAGTGCAACAGGACTTTATCGCCTAACACTAGCCTATAGGAAGTACTTTTTTATAGAAACCAGATTTATTATATTAAGCAGTACGATATATGAAGTATAATTCCATTTTAGGAACCATATAAGATTAATCTCATCATGGATGGACTTATACTAACCTTTTTTTGATAAAAACAGATGGGATGACTTATCATTCTATCACATGATCTTCCAACACTTCATGAATGAAAAATTGAGCTTCATTTCTTTAAATATAGATGAAGTGGAAATCGTTCATGGAAAGACCACCAGTATTTCTCTTTATGTAAAAGTTCATCAACGTTAGGGAAATGATATCGGAAACCAAAAATGTTTTCCTAGTGCCCTTATATCCGATGAATCAGATGGTACCTTAGATCATCACAAATCTATGGCTTTGTGATTGTTGTCTTTTTCATATCCATGTTCTTTACCACTCTCCATCAGAACATGATGGTTAGATTTCTCTTCCATATCCATATTTTCACCTGTGTTCTCCTATGTAGAAACCCAGTGTTTAGTTAATTTGGGTAACTGTTATGTTTCATACTTTAGTTTTTAAAGATTAGTTTTGGTATTCCTTTTTACGATGTGGTTTTCTATTAAAGAAACTTTTGAGTAGTAAACCATTTATAACCCTGACGAATTTCGAGGGAGAAATTCATTTTAAGGGGTGTAGAATGTAACACCCTGAGATTTTATGTGATATATTCTTTTTAATGTTTCTATTATGCACCAAGATTAGTTTGTACTATACGCAACACCGTATTAGCTTACAGTATACAAAACACTATTCTTGGCAAGTGTTACACACAATTTCAAGTTTGTTTTGTAGAAATTATTCTACGCAACATTAAGTATAGATTTTGTTTAATGTATAAATGAAATAAGTTATGATTATGTTATACGCAACACCAAACAGATATTTCACTACACGTAGCCCTGACTTGGCTTGCATAACACGCAATCAATACCTTCTTCGATAGCGTGTGTAGTACGCAATACCGAGTTTCACTAAACGAGATATTATTATAATATTACTATGAACTAGCCGTTATAAATAGTAATACCCACTTTTTGTAATTTTATAAATTTTATCTTTCAAAATGGACTTCATTTTTGGATTCGGAATATCGAAATTATCCTAGGGTGAATTTTTGGTATTTTTCTGAAAACTTTCAATTTTTGATGAATAGTGAAAACACTAGGTTACTATTTAAAAACCGGCTTTTTTTAAATAATTATTTATTTTATTTAAATTTATTTTAGGTAAAAATTGATACATAATACCTATATAAGTTCAATGAAATTAATTGAAGTCATTTTATAATAATTTTAGATATATAAAAATTTTATTGAACTTTTCACCGTCTTTTACCCACCACCTAGGAGAATTTGGAAATTCACATAAAACTTAATTTTACCACTTCTGTGAGTGGAATTTCAAAAATATGAGAGACACAGTTAATTCAAGTACTAAAATTTGGTTCAATGAGATAAAAATAATTTTTGGTGAATGGTAAATTTTTACTTTTATTTACCACAGTTAAAAGTAAATAGGGTGATTAAGGGTGAAAATGATATTATTATTACCCTTACATATGTACTAATTCTATTTGATAAGTGTAATTAGACCAAAAACAACCTTAGGAATAAAATATTACCCTTTAGGTCCACTTGAATTAGATTAGGACATTTATTATTATTTTATTTAAAGAAGAATTAAAATAGTTAAAATCAAAGTTTAATAACTAAAACATTTTTAATATAGGGTTATACATAAGATAAATTCGACTATAAATATTCATTAGAAAGATTAAAATATTTCCTACATAGTGGTATTTTATTTATAATTTTTATACATTAAATAATTAAATTTATTTATGACACAATGATGATGCAGTAATTACCTTATGAATGAAATATTAACATAATTGGTGTTATAAATACCCAAATAAATATAATTTGAGACATTTTATGAATTGAACAAATTTTATAGGTTAATATGACATGTTATTATTGATTTAAGTAACTTTCTTTGAACTGATCATGTTGTTATGATTTTCACAAAAAACAAGTACCAAATAGTGTCAAAATTGACATAAAATAGTTTTTAAAACAAATATTATATTATTAATTGTTATTTTATTCCTAAAAATCTAAGGTGTTGGTTGGAGTGGACACTCAAGAGGGGGGTGAATTTAGTTCCAATTAAAAATTTTGTTTAAAATCCCTTACTAAAATCCCCCAATTTAAAATACAAATTGAATTGTAGTGAAATTGAACTAAAGAAAACTTTCAGTTAGGTTCTCAAGGGATTGATTAATTCCCAATTAATCTAATAAGAAGGTCAGATTAGCTTTTGAAACTAACCTAATAATTTGCAAATAATGCAAACACTTTCTAATTCAATCATCAGAGTAACTTTGAAAAACAGTTTAAGTTTTAAAGCACTTAGTAGGGGAAAAAGGTTTTAGATAAAACTAAATAAAACATAGCAGATATAATCAAGAGGTTCAGTCTCAAGCCGAGACTTAGTCCTCTCAAATTTATATAAATTTTATCCACACCCTGGATCGGGGTTCACAACAGTTTACAACTGTCCAGGTCAAAGACCTCTACCACAGTTCTTCGTGGAAAACAAAAACAACAGCAAATACAGCTGTCCAGGTCACACATGACCTCTACCACTATCCACAGTAGGAAATAGAAGATGTAAGGAGTTTTAATGAGGATTTACAGATCCTCCAGTTAAGGTTCAGGAGACAGTGTCTGTGTAAATTAAAACTGATGACACACACTGCTCGTAATGTAAATAATAAATCACTGAGAAAGATATAGAGTTTAGAATGGCTCTAGTGATGGTTGTGTAGCTCTAGACTCCTTCAGATTGATCGGAAATGGTTCTGAGTCCTATTTTGGTTTTTGTCTGGAAAATAGAGTGTCGTCTGCTTGACATCTAGGTTCAAAGACAGTGAAAAATTAGTCGATGAAGTTCTTCAAAATCCTCGTGAAAGTACACAGCTCTTCTTGAGTAATTGTGAGTGTGTATGAGCTTATGTGTCTTCTTGGTCGTGCATGTATATCTATATGATCTCTTCTTGTGTATGTCACTTGTAGATCACTTCTGTATATTCCTTGTATATTCTTCGTGTCTTTTGCAGCAACAAAGACTTCTTATATTTATGGCACGAGCTCTGGAAAAAGAAATGATTTCTTTTTTGCAGGTATGAGGTATGGTTCCCTGACATCCAACAACCTTCATTAAATAAAAGACAGAGCATTAAAATATACCTAATATGACCGTTGGTTAGATTAAATAAATATAATGAAATTAAGGCAGCGTCGGATTCTCTGGAACAGTAGCTATGGATATCGGTAACCTTGTGTATCTGTAAGTCTTTGTATCGGTAACCTCTTGTATAACGGTAGCCTTTCTATCGGTAGACTTCATGTCTGTCGGTAGACTTGATCGGTAGCGGTAGACATAATGTACCGGTGACCTTTCGTGTAACGGTAGCCTTCATGTACCGGTAGGCTTGCATAACGGTGACTTGTCTGTATCGGTAACCTTCACGTATCGGTAGACTTGTTGTACCAGTGGACTTGATGTATCGGTGACCTTCACATAATAGTAGACTTGTTAGTATTGGTAGGATTTCACGTAACGGTAGACTTGTTGTATTGGTGGCCTGTATCGGTAGGATTTTTCATATCGGTAGGCTTTCACGTAACGGTAGACTTGTTGTACTGGTGACCTATATCAGTAGGCTTTTTCTGTAATGGTGACCACTTGTATATTTAATAATTCTATTGGAAGAATGAGTTAAGTTGGAATATTTATCCATCTAGTAACCTAATTCTATAAATATTTTAATATATAAATATGTTCATGGTGTACAGAAATAATGAAATAAGTAATTAACCATTAATCAATATAGGGATTATCAAACCATAATTGAGCATAGTTGGGATTATCAAAATATGATTGAGCATAATTGGGATTATCAAAATATGAGTTCAACTAATTCTCCCAGAGGGTCCAACAATCTCCCCCTTTTTGATAATCACAACTTCTGCCAAAGTATTAAGAAAATTAAAGTGGTGGCAGAGGAAAAAAAATTCAAAAAAAAATCTATAAAACAAAGCTCTCATTTTTCTCCCCCTTTCAATTGCACTCTCAGTTCTCATTTGTTTCATTTTCTCCCCCTTTGTGATTAACAAAAAGAAGGGTAGAATCAGAGAAATGTAGTGATAAAAAGAGAACAGATGGAAAAGAAACATAAACACAGTAAGAGTAAATTTACATTAAGTCACAACGAGGTACAAATTGATAAATCCAGTATTACAAAAAAAATACAAGTTAATCCTATCAAAAACATCCATAATCACTCAATCATCCTCTTTAACATGAGTCTTTCCCTTAGGACTAGAAGAGGGTGCAGGTTCAGATTGAGTAGATGGCTTGGGAATAGCTGAAAGAACAACAGGAGGGTCAGCCACTGAAACTGTACCAGATCTGAAATATGTTCTCTTCTATGGGATCATAGGTGTCAAGATTCGAATAGCCTGAACTGGAGTCAACTGAGGTGTACTCTCAGAGGTAGAGGCAGGAAGAGCAGGAGGTACAATCACAGGTCTGGCATCCACATGCAAGAATGGTAGCAACAGGTTCCTGAAATCCATTATAATACTACCTCCTCTCTCCATTGCTGACACAAAATCATCTCGATTTTCAATGAATTTATCCAAGGCAGGAGTAAGCTCCCTGACCTTACTAACCTGTTCCCTGAAATCTTGAGTTACTGGAGGCAACTTAATATTCTCCATCAAGAGCTTGAAATGATTGGTCATTTGATACTTGGTATAGACCTTCTCAAAGTAAGCATCCACCTTATTCTTAATTGCCTCTTGAGAAGCAGTAGTTGCCCATAGGTGATCACGAACAAAAATACTAACTTCCCTAGTGGTAGCAAGGATCTGAGTATCTGAGGTACCACTGGTACTGGCCTTAGCCAACTCTTCCTGAATAACATTTCTGATCTGGTCAAGGTTCACAGTGGAGCTGGATGAGGGAAGGGGTTTTACTGAGAAAGCTATTGTCTCTTTGAAAGACTGTGTCAGATTACTAACCACCTTCTGAACAAGTTCATCTTGACTATTCAAATGCTCTTTGACTGATGTTTTAAAAGCCTCAAAAACTTCCACAAACTGCTTGACTACTTCTTTGATATATCTAATATCAGTATTCACTTGGGTTTGAGAGTTGTTCATGGCAGTCAATGAAGCAATAGATTGTCTTAGATCAACCACTGCTCTTTTCCAACTCTCAATTTGAGTATGGCATAATTTAACTTCATCCATCATTCCCTTCACTGGACTAGACACAGAACACCCCAAAGATAGCTCCAGGGATTGATCCACACTCCTCATTTCATAAACCAGGCTTGTCTTCAAATCTTCCACCGATTCTCTCAGTGCTTCTTTCATTTCAGCCTTTAAGGACTCAAGGTCCTCCTTGGTTGCCAACTTTTCAGCCACAGTAGGTAGGATAAATGACTCCCTTTGAGTTTGGTCTTCCTCATCCGAATCTCCATAACTAAGTCCAAGAACCATATATCTTGGATCTGATGACCAATCTTCGATGTCATATACTACAGAAACTGAACCAAGATGCTCCCCATCACTTAGAGCATTCTCCTAAGGAATCTCCTCTAACTGTTCTGCTCGTGGTAACTCTACAGCCTCCACTGCAACTTCAGCAGATTCAATAACCATTTGCTCTGATAGTTCAATGGTGGGGTGAGTCCTATCCTTTTCTAAGTCATCAATGACTCCCTCAGTAATGGAAGTAGGTACCACTGCTTCTTCCTGATCAGGCACTATCTAGACTGTACTATATATCAGAGGGATCAAATTCAGCTCTTCTTCTTCATTTTCCTCATCATTTTCTTCAGTAGAATCCTCCTTTTCTTCATGAGAAAACTGATCTGACTCGGTTGCCTCATCCTCTTCAGAGGTGTCTTTGACAACATTCTATTATGCTTCTTCTTATTCTTCTTCTGTGGTCTCAGTATCACTATCCTTCAAAACAGTTTTTCCCCTTGGAAGTTCTTTTGGAGGGCTAGTTGTTCCATAGGAAATATTTTGGTGCACAAGACTAGGAGATAAATCTGGGTCTCCACCTTCCTCAACTGACGTCTCTCCTCCTCAGTTTCAGCCTCATTATCATTGTAGACTGGTTCTGGCTCATCTGGTCTAAGACCAGGATCCCTTACATCCTTTGATCTAGAAGGATGGTCCATAGGATTTTACTTGTCATAGATTTTACCTTCATCATTAACCCATGATTTCTTCCAAGGGTTCCATCTAACTTTAATAAACTTAAAAACAGTCCTGGTGATGCAAAAATTGTCCTCAACCACAACAGTTTCATCTTGAGGTCCAGCTACCTCCTTTGCCTTCAACATAATAGAAATCAACTTGGAAAAGAATATTTCATTGGACTTAGACTTCGGTCATGTCATATCCTCAATCTGAATCATTAGCAATCTGCACAAATTCACCTTTACTCCATACTTTAATAGAAACAACAAATAAATATCCTGAAATCTGAGGGTAGAAAAATCTCCTCTCCTTAGACTAATTATATGCAGAATGAACATAAAAAGTATTTTATCCTCCCTTGTCATCTCTACAGCAATGACCTTTCTAGGAGTTTCATTGCCTGTCAATTCTAACAAGGCATCCTCATAATTGAAAAAGTCACAAGCAGTAGGTATGGATTTTTAGTAAAATCCATAATCACCTCTATAAGGAACTCTAAGGTTCTCATCCCATTCAAGAGATGAAAATGAAAACTTTTGACCATTCACAAAGGAAATCATCCTATTCTCCTCTTCAGAAGTCTCAAAACAGACAAACTTATAGAACTCTTTTACCAGTACTGGATAATACGGTCTATTATTGTTCATGAAGCATTTGAGCCATCCTTGATCTTGTAAAATCTTCAGAATCAAGGACTTACTTTCCAACAGCCATTCCACACATAACTCCATTTCCACTACAATTTCTTGCTTTGATAAATGCAGATTCACAATATTCCTTCGAACAACACCTCTACTTCTTCCACTAGCACCTGCATTGGTTACTTTCTACTTCTTAGCTTACGACGCATCACTCCCTTCATCCACTGAGGGTCGCTTCACATGGACCATTTCAGATTCTGAGGCTTAGGGTTTTGTGAGCTTGAGAGGTTTTAGGTAGGAGGGATTCGAACAGACGGGTTCTTGGTGATTGAGTGATGTCTAGAGTTGGGTTTAATATCATTTAGGATTCACATATAAAATAAATCTAATATTAAAAACGGTTCGAAGTCTCGGCCTTAAAACGAAAATTTTAAAACAGCGCGAGAGATGTACCGGTGAGGTGTCCTTAAACGGTGAGGTTCATCCTAACGGTGAGGTTTATCCGGTGAGGTTAATCCTAACGGTGAGGTTTATCCTAACAGTGAGGTTTATCCTATCGGTGAGGTTTATTCTAATGGTGAGGTTTATCCTATCGGTGAGGTTTATCCTATCGGTGAGGTTTATCCTAATGGTGGGGTTTATCCTAACGGTGAGGTTTATCCTATTGGTGAGGTTTATCCTATCGGTGAGGTTTATCCTAACGATGAGGTTTATCCTATCGGTGAGGTTTATCCTAATGGTGAGTTTTATCCTAACGGTGAGGTTTATCCTAACGGTGAGGTTTATCCTAACGGTGAGGTTTATCCTAACGGTGAGGTTTATCCTAACAGTTTTAAGAGTATGTTATCATTCCTAAATCATTTCTAATGAAACTTAATCTTTCTGAACTTAAAGGCTTAGTGAAAATATCAGCTAATTGGAGTTCAGTGCCTATAAATTCAAGAGTTATATCACCTCTTTGATAATGATCTCTTAGAAAGTGGTGTCTAACATCAATGTGTTAGGTTCTAGAGTGAGACACAGGGTTCTAAGAGATGTCGATCGCACTAGTGTTATCACAGTTAATTGAAACATGTTTAAAATTGAATCCATAGTCCAATAAAGTGTGTTTCATCCACATAATTTTTGTACAGCAACTACCAGCAGCTATATACTCTGCTTCGGCAGTAGATAATGCAACTGAGTTCTGTTTCTTACTACACCATGATACTAGGGACTTTCCAAGTAAATGACATGTTCCAGATGTGATCTTTCTATCTAACTTGCATCCAACAAAGTCAGCATCTGAATAACTTATTAAATCAAATGATTGTCCTTTTGGGTAAAATAGTCCCAAATTAGCAGTATATTTAAGATATTTGAAAATCCTTTTAACAGCAAGTAAGTTTGACTCTTTAGGGTTAGCTTGAAATCTAGCACACATATATACACTAAACATAATATCAGGTCGACTAGCAATAAGATAAATTAAACTCCCAATCATACCTCTGTAATTAGTTTGATCCACTGGTTTTCTAGTTTCATCAATATCTAATTTACAGGTGGTACTCATAGGTGTATCACTTCCCTTAATACTATCCAAACCAAAACGTTTTAATAAATCCTTAGTATATTTACTCTGATTCAAAATAATACCATCTTTAGTTTGAAAGATTTGAAATCTAATAAAGTACTTAAGCTCTCCCATTAAGCTCATTTCAAACTCATTTTTCATAACCTTTTAAAAATTAGTACATAAGGAATTTTTAGAAGATCCAAAAATAATATCATCAATATATATTTTTACTATTAAAACATCTTTTGAAATTCTTTTTATAAAAATAGTGGGATCAGAAATTCCTTTTTTAAATCCTTTTGAAATAAGAAAATTTGTAAGTCTTTCATACCAAGATCTCGGAGCTTATTTTAAACCATATAAAGCTTTAGAAAGTTTAAAAACATGATTTTGAAAGTGAGGATTTGAGAAACTAGGTGGTTGTTCTACAAAAACATCTTCAACAATAAAACCATTTAGAAAAACACTTTTCACATCCATTTTATATAACTTGAAATTCAAATGTGATGAAAAGGTAAGTAAGATCCTAATTGCTTCTAATCTAGATACAGGTTCAAAGGTTTCTTCATAGTCAATTCCTTCTTCTTGATTGTAACCTTGTGCAACTAGTCTAGCCTTGTTTCTAATTATGTTTCCAGATTCATCAACTTTGTTTCTAAACACCCACTTTTTGCCTATGGTTAAAGTGTACTTAGGTCTTTCTACTAATTCCCAGACTTTATTTCTTTCAAATTGATTTAGTTCTTCTTGAATAGTCATTACCCAAAATTCATCATTGATAGCATCATTGATATTTTTAGGTTCTAACTGTGAAAGAAAGGCTTGATGTTCAACCTGATTTCATAGAGAAGCTCTAGTCTGTGTTCCTCTATCTAGATTACCTATAACAGCAACTAAGGGATGGTTCTTCAGAATCTTAGTTGGTCTTGAAAAAGGTAGGGCTAGAGATTTCAGGTTCATCAATAGGTTGAGAATCAACAGAAGTAGGTTCTGGAAAGTTTCCAGAACTAGATGTTTTAACTATAGGTCCACTGTCTTTATCATTAAGGTTCAAAACAGAGAGATCATCTTCAAGATTTTCAAGAGATGTCTTAGGTTCATGTGGATCAGTTTCATCAAATTTGATGTGAACAGATTCCTCCACACATTTGGTTCTCTTATTCAAAACTCTATAGGCTTTACTAGAAATAGAGTAACCCAGGAAAATTACTTCATCACTCTTGGATGAAAACTTGTCAATATTATCTTTGGTATTAATAATAAAGACTTTTCAGCCAAAAACTCTGAAGTAGTTAACCTTAGGTTTCCTATGGTTCCACAACTCATAAGGGGTCCTCTTAAGAAAAGGTCTCATCAAGACTCTATTGATAATATAACAAGTTGTATTCACAGCTTCAGCCCAAAAATAAATAGGTATGTCATACTCATTGATCATGGTTTTGGAAATGTCCTGAAGGGTTCTATTCCTCCTTTCTACTACACCATTTTTCTGAGGTGTCTTAGGGGTAGAGAAATTGTGACTATAGACATTGTGTGAGCAGTAGGATTCAAACTCATGATTTTCAAACTCACGACCATGATCACTTCTCAAGGTTTTAATCTTAAGTCCACTAAGGTTCTCTATAGACTTGGAATATTTAACACAGTAAGAACAAGCTTCACTTTTGTTAGCTAGAAAATATACCCAAGTATACCTAGAATAGTCATCTACTAGAACATAGACATAGTGCTTCCCATTTAAACAAGAAACTATAGAAGGTCCAAACAAATCCATTTGAACCAACTCGATAGGTTGAGAAGTTGACACTTCTTTCTTTGATTTAAAAAAACTTTATGTTGCTTTCCCTTTTAACAGGGATTACAAACTTTATCTGCTAGGAATTCAAGTTTTGGTAGGTCTCTAACTAAGTTCTTCCTAGTAAGTTTTATAAGTGAATGTACATTGCAATGTCCTAATATTCTATGCCAAATCCAAGAATATTTACGAAAAGCATTTAAACAAGTAATATTTTGCATAGCTAAAGAATTAAAATCAACAGCATAGACATTTTCATTTCGCAAAGCAGAAAATACTAAAGAATTTTTAGAATTAAAAACATTGCAAGAATCATTTTAAAATTTAACATTAAAAACATCATCACATAACTAAGAAATACTTAGTAAATTATACTTAAGTCCATCAACCAATAGAACTTTAGAAATTAATACTGAGTCAGTGTTACCAATCTGGCCTAAGCCAATGATTTTCCCTTTAGAATTATCACCAAAGGTGAAAAAACCTCCATCAACTCTGACTAAGCTTTTAAAACATGAGAAGTATCCTGACATATGTCTCGAACATCCACTGTCCAAGTACCAAGTCTTTCTACAGGAGCTCTCTAAGCAGGTTCCCTACAAAACAGATTTAGATAGGAAGTGATTTTGGTACCCAGATTTTCTTGGGTCCAGACAGGTTAGCCAATAAAACTTTAGGTACCCAAATTTGTCTTATGGGTCTCATAAAATTTGTAGAATCAACAGATTTTGAAAGATAAACCTTGTTGGATTTGTAACTATGAATATAACTAGTTGAGGCATATGAACTTCCAGAACTAAAACTATCTACATTCTGTCCAGATTTAGAAATAAATCTAGTTTTGGTAATTTTTCTTTGTCCAGGTTGGTATCCTATACCAGTAGTATATCTAGGGCAATCTTCTTACCTAGAATTTGAGTAAGAGTGTCTTTTCCATTTGTGAACTTTTATAAATCCTTTCTAAGTTGCTCATTTGACAATTTCAGTTTAGTGTTTTCTTTAAGTAACTGAGAATTCTTTTTCCATTTCTATGTCAAGATCAGATTTATGTTTAATAGTTAAAGCATACTGTTTATTTAAACCTTTGTATTTGTCTTTCATCTCATTACAGGTTTCTTCCAACATATCACAGTATTCAAACAGTTCAGATTTTTACATATTTTTAGAATCAGAATCATCTTTAGAATAATAATAATTTAAAGCAGGAGTTTCAGATGTTACCTCAGAAGTGTTTGTCATAAAACACGTGTTTGCCTTATTTCTGTTTTTAGTATCAGAAGCTTTAGATTCACTGGATCTATCCTCATAAGCACTCCAAGTAGACTTCATGGATTTATTATACTTATTGTCCTTATACTCATACTTCTTCTTGTATTTCAGCTTTGGACAGTCTGCTTTTATATGTCCTTTTCTTTTGCATTCATAGCAGACAACTTCATCAGATTTGTCAGATTTATTCCAGTCCTTTTTCCAGTGACCCTTGTTGTCATACTTACCTTTGTAATTTGATTTTCTGAAAAACTTCTTCTTCCTATAAAACTTTTTAAATCTTCTGGCTATGTGATCCATTTCTGCAACACTGTCAGATGCACTTTCATCACAGCTTGAGCTATCACTCATGGTCTGAATTTTCTCTTTATCCTTATTCTTTGAAGTTGATGTCTTGAAGGCAGCTGACTTCCTTTTTGGTTCATATTATTTTTCTTTGTTTACCTTAAGTTCTTATTCATACATCATCAACTTACCAATAAGTTCCTTGACTGGCAGTTTACCAATATCACAAGATTCTATGATTGAAACAGAAGTGCCCCTCCATCTTTCAGGTAGGCATCTCAAATTTCTCATGATCTGCACCTTTGATGGAACATCCTTTCCCAGTGAGATCATTGTATTAACAATTTCGTTAAACCTGAGATACATATCAGAAATGGGTTCATCAGTCTTCATCTTAAAATTATCATATTTAATAGTATAGGTGTTCAATCTCATTTCCTTAACATTAGTTGTTCCTTCATGAGAAACACCTAGAGTATCCCAAATTTCATATGCAGTCTTACAAGCAGATATTCTATTAAATTCCTCATCTCCTGAAGCACAATACAGAGCATTCATAGCTTTGCAATTATTATTGTGAGCTATCTTAGTAGCTTCATTCCATGTAGATCTAACAGTAGTGGTAATTTTATATTCGGATTCTATGGCAGTCCAAATATCAAAACACATGCTTTCTAAATGAATTTTCATCTTAATCTTCCACTGAGCATAGTTGTTTCCATTGAAAAATGGTGGTCTATTAGTAGAAACACCTTCAAGTCTATTATCCATGATAACTATATTGAAACAAAAAAATTAAATAGATAAAAATTTAGAAATAACAAAAAAATTAAGAACTTTAAAATTCAACTAAAATCACAGTTGAAAAACAGAGTACTTCAAAAAATATTTTAACCTTTGATACCAAATGTTGGTCGGAGTGGACACTCAAGAGGGGGGTGAATTGAGTTCCAATTAAAATTCTTGTTTAAAATACCTTACTAAAATCCCCCAATTTAAAATACAAATTGAATTGTAGTGAATTTGAACTGAAGAAAACTTTCAGTTAGGTTCTCAAGGGATTGATTAATTCCTAGTTAATCTAATCAGAAGATCAGATTAGCTTTGGAAACTAACCTAATGATTTGAAAATAATGCAAACACTTGCTAATTCAATTATCAAAGTAACTTTGAAAAATAGTTTAAGTTTTAAAGCACTTAGCTACATAATAAAAGGTTTTAGATAAAACTAAATAAAGCACAGCAGATATAATCAAGAGGTTTAGTCTCAAGCCGAGACTTAGTCCTCTAAAATTTATATAAATTTGATCCACACCCTGGATCAGGTTTCACAATAGTTTACAAATGTCCAGGTCAAAGACCTCTACCACAGTTCTTCGTGGGAAACAAAAACAACAGCAAATACAGTTGTCCAGGTCACACATGACCTCTACCACTATCCACAGTGGGAAATAGAAGATGTAAGGAGTTTGAATGAGGATTTATAGATCCTCCAGTTAAGGTTCAGGAGACAGTGTGTGTAAATTAAAACTGATGACACACACTGCTCATAATGTAAATAATAAATCACTGAGCAAGATGTAGAGTTTAGAATGGCTCTAGTGATTGTAGTGTAGCTCTGGACTCCTTCAGATTGATTAGAAATGGTTCTGAGTCCTCTTTTGGTTTTTGTCTGGAAAACAGAGTGTCGTCTACTTGACATCCAGGTTCAGAGACAGTGAAAATGTAGTTGATGAAGTTCTTCAAAATCCTCATGAAAGTATACAGCTCTTCTTGAGTAAGTGTGAGTGTGTATGAGCTTATGTATCTTCTTGGTCATGCATGTATATATGTATGATCTCTTCTTGTGCATGTCGCTTGTAGATCACTTCTGCATATTCCTTGTATATTCTTCGGGTCTTTTGCAGCAACAGGGACTTCTTATATTTATGGCATGAGCTCTAGAAAAATAAATGATTTATTTTTACAGGTACAAGGTACGGTTCCCTAACATCCAACAACCTTCGTTAAATAAAAGACATAGCATTAAAATATACCTAATATGACCGTTGGTTAGATTAAATAAAGATAAATAAATTAAGGCAGCATCGGATTCTCTGGAATGGTAGCTCTAGATATCGGTAGCCTTGTGTATCGGTAAGTATTTGTATCGGTAACCTCTTGTATAATGATAGCCTTTCTATCGGTAGACTTCATGTCTGTTGGTAGACTTTATCGGTAGCGGTAGACTTAATGTACAGGTGACCTTTCGTGTAATGGTAGCCTTCATGTACCGGTAGGCTTGCATAACGGTGACTTGTCTGTATCTGTAACCTTCACATATTGGTAGACTTGTTGTACCGGTGGACTTGATGTATCGGTGACCTTCACATAATGGTAGACTTGTTCGTATAGGAAGGATTTCATGTAACTATAGACTTTTTTTACTGGTGGCCTGTATCGGAAGGCTTGTTCGTATCGGTTGGCTGTCACGTAACGATAGACTTGTTATACCAGTGGCCTGTATAGGTAGGCTTGTTCTGTAATGATGACCACTTGTCTGTTTAACCACTCTATTGGAAGAATGAGTTAAGTTGGAATATATATCCATCCAGTAACTGAATTCTATAAATATTGTAATATATAAATATGTGCATGGTGTACAGAAATACTGAAATAAGTAATTAACAATTAATCAATATAGGGATTATCAAACCATAATTGAGCATAGTTGGGATTATAAAAATTTGATTAAGCATAATTGGGATTATCAAAATATGAGTTCAACTAATTCTCCCAGAGGATCCAACATAAGGTTTTTCCAAATGACTTAGATAAGGATGTATATATTAATAATGATCCACTTGGGTTCGTTTGGCTTGTAATAGTAATTTTATTAACCATATAGTGTAAGAAAACAAAAAGACACGGTAAAAGTTAAATTATTTAGCTTAGAGTTAAATCTAAATGATAATGTTAAAATAGTAACCAAAACTTGTTCAAATTATATTGGATGAGAGGATTTCGAACCATCCCCACCTTAGATTTAAAATAAATCAATTTAGAGCTATTAAAAACCAAATATGACTGTATTATAAAATAATATTTTATGTTTTCCTAAGGTGCCCCTCTCCTCCCTTATAAAAGGGCACCTCTCCCTCTCTTCCTCACACCACTTTTAACCTTCAAGCTCGGAAAAACCCTACCAATTTCTCTTCTCCACTTCCCTAGAAACATCCTAGAGGTCCTGGTCTTCTTCAAATACCATCTTTAGTGCCCTAAGAGGAGGTTAAGAAGAGGCGCTTCAAAGAAGAGGTAATGTCCGTTACCGATTCTTTCAACTTTATTTCTTCTTCTACTTATTCTTATGTAGTTGTTTCATTATTAAGTTATAAAATCAGTATCCCTTATATATTGATATGTTATTATAAGTATGAAACAATTTTATTTCACCTTCTATCCATCCTACGGAAAACGAAGTCACCGCGCGTGCGTACGTACAGAATACCGTCTCCACGCTGTGGTGTTATCTTTTTTTCGACCCCCACCTTACTTGTATGGGTATAATGGTGTAAATAAATAACTATGTATGATTATTTTAAAGTGATATTGATTCTAAAATATTATACATACGCTTCAATACAATTTCACGATCATGGGAATGATATCATCGCTCGTGCATACGTACAGACTACCGTCTCCACAAACACGATGAGATTCATTTTCCATGATTAACCATTCAAGTATGATTATAAAGTATATATGTAATAAATAATCATGATAGATATTACATAATAATGATACTGGATTTATGTACATATATTTTTCATTTACTTAATTCCATATAATTTAATAAGGAAACGAAAACAGTGTTCATGCGTACGTACGGCCTACCGTCTCCATGAACGGTGTATTTCATTCTATTTATTGATCTATAATATATATTTATATACTGATTATATATTATATATAAATAATTTTTTAAATTCTGGAATTAATTAAATAAGTATTTGAGTTATAATATCAATAATGACAAATCGAAACGTGTATGATAAATGAAACGATTTTACCCAAAAGGCTGCTTTAACATGGACTTTACAAAAGAGCGGGTAATATAAAGTCATAAGTGAACCATATATGATATCATAACAATGAATATGATTCTTTAATAAGTCAATGACTTTATTTAAATCATTATACAGTAGGTTCGAATACATACGAAGCATATCAGACATAAGGTGAGGGATAATTTTGCAAATCTCATTTTTATCCGAG
Source organism: Viscum album (assembly GCA_963277665.1). Lineage (NCBI taxonomy): Eukaryota > Viridiplantae > Streptophyta > Magnoliopsida > Santalales > Viscaceae > Viscum > Viscum album. The sequence goes on from OY728139.1 coordinate 139,979,425, forward strand.
ATTGCTTATACGTAAGTATTTACTAGGGTTATTGTAATCATCCATGTCCATGTTTTATAAAAGTGTTTTTATGTATTTTTAATGTCCTTTTTACCCATTTTGACTTTTACTACATGGTATGTAAGGAATATTTCTTTTTTTTACGTTATGAGGTACTTTTTGACTTTTCCGACAAAAGTACGAGGAGAATGTTTTTTTAACTTATACAGCATGAAAGGATTTATACGGTTTTATAAAGCCTTATTTTCATGAATCTTCCTCCAAAAGATTTCATGAATATTTTAAACAAAATATTTTTCTTTCAAAATTTCATGAAGTTTTGTGAAAATAAATTTATTTTGAAGAAGAAAGGATATTTTCCTCAAGAATTCATTTCAAGTGTTTTATCAAAAGCATTTTCCATCTAAGATGACATTATTTCATATGTGTATGTTTCAAGTATAAAGTCTCTATGATTTACATGGTTTCACTTTTCTTATTATGAAATGATATCCATTTATTTTATATAGATTATGTGATGATGGGATGATGTTTATGAAACCCATTTTATTTGTTGGGTTATTATGAATGATGTATGTTTATTTTGTGGCACAAGTAAGAATTATTTCATTATGAGATGGGTGGGACATATATCTCACTCCAATTCATTGGATAAAGATTTATATCTCATGAGATAGACATGGCTTGAACGGAAAGTTAATCTGGTTCAGTGATACCAGACTGGAACGAGGAGTAAACTCGATTCTGAAAGGGACTTTGTCCACTAAGATGGTCTTGGAAGCAATTCCTTGTCTACTATGGAAATAATAACATGTGCTTAATGGTTTCCAAAATTATATGTTTTATTCCCAATCTATTTTATCATGATTGATGTTCTATTATGATCTATGCCTTATGTACTGCCATGTTTTATGTCTTTGCTCAAGATTTCGATGTGTAAACATTATGTTCATGTTTCTATGTTCAAATGTATATGGTTTGTTTTATTTTATCCATGCTTACCCTTACTGATCATTTGAGCTCACCCTTTATATGTTTTATTTTCCCTAGGATATAAAGAAAGGTTTTAGGTAAGAAAACAAAGGGGAATATCTTTATGGGAGAATTTGAAGATCTTTCATCACGATTAGAAGATTATATTCTGAGTTTCCAAAGACACTAAACTATTACGGTCCTTGTGTGTCTATTTTTGTTATGTATTAAGTATTCTGCAAAAGTAATGTAATTTCTATGCACGTCAAGCTTTGGGTATCTACATCAAAATATCCATATATTTGTAATTTGTTTTCAAAGAGGAAATAATTACATAACTAATAAACATAAAAAATGGTCTTAATGGAAAATATGTTCTTTATTGATTATTATAAGTAATATAAAAATTCAAGGAAACAATCATAAATAACCCTTGGAAAAAAACTTGAGCAAATATTTTTATAAAATATTTGGAATTTTTTGGGAAAATATAGTGAAATTCCATGAAATATATATAAAAATTAATGAAATACATTGAATTAAATGGTAAATGTATACATTAAATATTAATATTAAGACATTAAATCCATCTTTGAAATTAGAAAACTAAATTCCATTCCAAGGAAATGATTTAGAAATATGAATTTTAAGAAGTAAATATCACATGCAATAAAAAAATTTAAGAATTAAATAAAATAAAATTATTAAAACAGTCTCCCCTATAGAGAGGATTATGAAATAAAATCTTATTCCTTCATAAAGGAAAAACTTAAAAGTCATTTAATCCTTAAAAAAACTTTTTTATAGGTAAAGTTATAGTTATAAATAGAATGTTCTTTTGAAAATAATAAAATACCTTTGAAATATTAAGAAATAGATTTTTAAAATGATCTCCATACCCTAATTTCTATACCAACCCAAATACCTCCTATATAGTTTCCCTTACCTTGATGATAGACTCTTATAAATAATTTCCTTCTTTCTCACTTTCCCTCAATCACTAAAAACTATAAGGATATAACCAATGATCTATGCATCATTTAGATACTTTTTATCCCAAAATAGAGGTTCCCTTTAAATAAATCTCCTTAACTATATATTCATATTCTAATATTATGTATGTAAAATACCATATACTTGTCCTCTAAATTCTAGAGATTTGATGAAACCAGTTTTACAATAATGTTTATATAAATTACAACTTCTATTACTATATAATTACCCTAATTCATTATACAGTAATGCATTATACCACACTACCAAAATTGAGATAAGATTCTTGTATTATTATTTTCCTATAAAATATTATATAAACTCTAAACATATAGATTTCATGGTGGTTGATTTCTTACAGGCTTACAGTGTAAGTTGGAATTTGTTACCAGGTCATGTAAAGAGATAATGTTTTATAAATGTTGATGTTAATATTCTTGTCATGTTTCTCTAATATTGATCATCCTTTTGAAAAAATGGAATGTAAACTCATATGATAATGACATATTATATATATATATATATATAATTTTATTTTTTATTCAAAAAATAAAATGATGATTCATCAGGTTTAAATTTAAGAGTTTCTGTTTACCTTTACATGAGATAGATATTAACTTTATGTTAGAATGGTGTTTACCTTTACAAAGATATTTAAAACATATTTTAAGCCATAATCCAACATAACTTATCCTTATATAGTGTTGTTTACCCCTATGTGAGCTCTATCTATTTAGTTTTACCCATATGTGAGGCCCTCATCACCTTTATGTGAATTTTGGGTACCCTTCATGGTTCTACCCTTATGTGAGCTAGAGTTTTCCCATATGTGATTCAGGGTTTAACCTTATACATTTCAGGTTTACCCTTACATAATATAGGGTTAACTATTACATGAGTCAAGGTTTATCCTTACATCAAAACTGTGTACTCTTACACATAATCTATGTGCCCTTATAAAAATTTAAATTTTACCGTACTACCTTTATGTGAAGTCCCAAATCACCTTTATGTGTGTCGAGAGACACATATTTACACTTACATAGTTATATAGTGACATTAATATAAGAATACATTAAATTTCATACCCTTATAGAACATCACATCTATAGTGATACCCTTACATGATCACTATCTAACCTTTACATAAGCATCAACCTACTCTTGCATAGAATTCATTTTTTGGAAGAATAATATTTTAACAAATAAATTTTATAATTCTATGATTATAATTATTAAACTCATATAATCAGTTAATTTCTTAACATATTTATATATTCTATATCTCATTAAATTATTATTTTATTATATTCATTTCTAAGAAATAATTTATTTATCAAGATAAATTGTACATATTTATATATATTAATAATTCTAAATCACCACTTGATTTTTTTTGAATATGACCCACAAAATTTATAAACATATTTTTGATTAAATTAAAATTTTCATAATGAATTTATTTTTTAATAAATTTCTATGTACATATTATTTCTTGAATAATAATAATATATTTAAAAGAAATATTACTAAAAACATAAGTTTTTTTATTTTGATCAAAACTATAAATTTTACAACAAAATAAAAATACTTTTATTTGATTTATAATCACTTGTACTTGAAATTAATTTTTAATAAGAATGGAGTGAACTTTATGCAATAACATTAAAATATATTATTATTTACCTTTATAAATAATTATATATAATTAGAACAAAAATCATATCTTTTTTAATACTAGATTAATATCTAAACATATCTTTTAAAAGTTCTCTCAAATATATATTTTTTCTTGTTTTCTTTTATAAATATGGTTTAATTAAAAAAATAAAGTACATAAATATATCAAAATTTTGAGATGTTACAAGGTTTTAGTTCTTGTTGATCAAATAGTATATGTAAGGATTATTGTGTTTAAATGGTTATTCAAGAAGAAATGAACATAGAACTGAAATTTGGTACTGATAAGGCATTAATAGTGGACTAACTATTCAAGAAATGTATAGGAAAATACTATTATTGATCCTTTTCACCATTTTCCATAAGTAAATCCATCTGAATTCTTCGTGTCTTAGTATATTTCCATGATTATGATATTTCTAATATGGATGTAAAAATCATCTTACTTAATGGAAACCATATAGAAAATGTATATATGACCAAAACAAAGGGTTTTATGAATCCATGTGATGCCAATATGGTATAAAAGTTATATAGGTCCATTTATATATTAAATAAATCTCATAGAACTTTAAAATTTAACTTAAATGATGGTATAAGACAATTTGGTTTTATAAATAATGAATCGGATCCCTATTTCCATAGGTGGTTTAGGGGGAGTGTGATCATTTTTCTAGTAGTATATATTATTACATATTTCTTATTATAAGTAATATACCTATATGAAATTATATTAATAAATTGTTGAAAAGGTAATACTTCATCAATGAATTAAGTGAATCAACCTACACTCTTGGTAAAAAGACCATATTTTATTGATCCAAGAGGATATTTAGTCTATTTCATGGTACATTAATTGTCATGATAGTGAGGATATATTGTGTGGAATAATATAAGTGAGGAATGTTTTCAATGTCACATGGTATAGAATTAATAATATTCCTTATGCATTCTTTATTAGATTGGTTGTGTATGTCATGTTAAATACTATGGGTGATTTAATTTTCAACTTGATCATTGTATGTTGATATTAATAATAACCAAAATATATCCATTGTATGAAATTTAAGACTATCTTAATGTATTTATGTTGTAATAAGGATATTTTCTTGGTTTATAGAGAATATGAGGAGTTATTCATAGTAGTGTATACATATTCTAGTTTCCAAGAATATCAAGATGATCTGAAATAGAATTTTGGATATATAATCATTTTTAATAGATGAGTTATGATATGGAAGAGATCAAAGAAGGAATTGGTAACAAATTTTATATAAGAATCTCAGTATATTATGGCTAATAATTCAGCTAAAGAGTCAATTTGGATATAATACATCATCCAAGAACTTTATTTGGTGCTTAAAATTAAAGAAACTATCACATTTTATTTTTATAATCCTACAGTGGTGGCACACTATATGGATCCAAGGTCTCTTCAATAAATTAAACACATACTTAGAAAGTATCGCCAATTAATGGATTTTTCTCATATGGGTGAGTTCTCATTAAGAAATTTTTCTATGGTGTAGTATGCGGTATACCGATTTACTAATGACTTATTACTTAAAAAAATATTATGTGAGCACTAGTGAACTGAAATTCATTAGCATTCGGATCTAGTAAAAGTGGGGGACTGTTGGAGTTAGAACCCTTTAACTAATTACTTTGTACTTTTTATTAGATGTATATTCAGGGTCATAAATATTAATAAAAATTTTACTTCATGATTTTTATTCTTCTATGTTACATTAATTTGAAAATTTCCTTAGAGTATCGGTCTCATAAAAATATTATAGAAGTTACCCATTTTGATGAGAATTTTAAAGTGTTATGAATATATTCTTAATTATATATTCTATGGTTAGATGAAATTATTTTATAGGAAAGATATAAAACAATATATAAGAGGTAGGAGAATAATAATCTATTTAGACTTCTTTTTATAAAGTTCTCCATTGGTAATCTTCAAGATATGATGTTATGAAAATAGACCCACCAATAAGAATTTCACATGGTATATGTATTTCTGGATATTCTTATCTATGGACATGTGTATTAGTCCTTATAAATGTTATTATTATTAATGTATATCATGATTCTTGTACTTAGATGTATTTATTAAAACTATGATGAATTATGGTCATAGTGATGTGGGATATGTTGGGTACAACACTAATGAATTGGAGTTAATAAATAAGTCAACAAAATTTTGGTCCCTTTTGAGTTAAAAGGTGTAAATATATCATTAACTTCAATTGAAATGGTATTGTCTTATTAATTTTATGTTAATTTATTTTTTATCTACATGTTTATTTCTAGAAACTTAAAGAATAATATATCAGACATATTGGTTGATGATAGTAGTTATTTAATATTCTTTATGAGATATTAAGATAATTGGATTATATCACCTAGTGAATGTTCGAGGGATTTATTTCCATTGTTACAATAATGTGTTTCTCTATGGGTTCATTGACATGTTTCTATATAATGATCCTGAACTATAGGTTAGTTATCTTAATTACACTAGGAAATATGACTAGAGGGTTAAACAATAAGTTTATATAAATCCTTAGTCAATTTATATTTAAAATTGACAATAGATTAAATTTTATTCTGATTTTTCATGGAATAATAATTATTCAAATTATGTTAATTTTATAAATATTTATTAAATTAATAATATATTGATAGAGATTTATTTAAATAAAAATGTATTATTCAAAATTCAAAAAATTCCAAATAGGATTGACGACTTGAGTTAAGGGTATAAAGGGAATGATATATTTAAAATAGTTTAAATAAATATTATTTTATTTATATAAGATACAATACTAATACTATCCTACCCTATTGAACGTGTCAAAGAAAAAATTATAATATAATTATTATTATATGTGGGGTTTTTTATGGATTAAGAGATTGGTTGAGGGTCTATGTGAAATAACATGTTCTCTAAAATATCTATAAAAAACCTTTTATATCATTCCCAGAAAAATTGATTGTTTTGCACAGTAAAAACTCTCAAGAAAATTCTCTTATACCTAGAGAAAACCTTTTATATAAATCACTCAAGAATTAATAGAATAGAACCCCTCCTCCATATTAATAACATAAGATAACTAAATTGAATCATTGATGTATATGAGTGATTCCCACTACATTCAAAGGGAACAAGAAAGTGGATCAATCTTCAATGCTTTCACGCAAGAATTCATTATTGATATTTCATGATTTGTGGAGTTTGTGTGGATTATTTATAGAGGGATTCTACCCTTGGATCCTTTTTCACAATGATAGTATGATAATATTTTTCAACTGATTCATCATTGAGTAAATAATTACAATGAATTGTAATTCTTATTTATTTGAATTAAATTTAAATTATATGTGAAAGATATTATCTCTTAGATTATATGGTTTCTATTCACTATGTTTTAAGGATAAATTCAATGAAATTAATGAAAATACATTGTTCGTAATAAGACCAACTACTTCTTCAACACATTATAACCATTATATCATCCATAATAATTCATTTCCCTTAGGCCATATTCACAACACATCATTACCCTAAGGTTATACCAATAATTATTCAGTCATGTAATATCCCAATATAAATGGATTCCTTTCCCACTTTCAATCATCTTCTACACACTAAGTCCACACAAATACTAACCAAAACCTTGTCAGTTAACCCAAGGAACAACACATTCAACACAAGACAATCCTCACATGAATTAATTATTTGTATCAATACTCATATTATGATTTTTCCTCAATCTATTGGGATACCTTAACTCATGAGATCCCATTCCCCCACATACAATATCCAAGTGCCACTAGAAACACCATATGAGATAGACCTCTCTATTCAATGGTCCACCAATATGGATACCTCAAGCTCAATTACCTATTAAGATCCATAGTACTCATTCTTATTCCCAACCCCTTTCACTCAATGATTTCCAAAGTTTCATGCATATACCTCTAGACTTGATTAAGAAGAAAATTCCAATACTAAAAATTAACTATTCTATTCATAAAGGTATAATTATTTATGATCCATTAATGCACTCACTAGGGATCACACTATGAAATTCAGGATTCATTCCATAATATAATACCACATTTGGTTCCCTTATGTAATTTTACACATCATGACCCTAGGAAGCATAGTCTTTGGGAGACTCTCAAATCTCCAACACATGCATGGAACAGCCAATCCGCCACTTTAAGTATTAACTTAATCTTTTCCCACACTTCCAAACTCATTAAACCCTTTATAAAATCTTTTAACCCAAACCTAGGGCACACTAAATCATCCCAGACATAAACTCCCATGTCATGTGCTAAAAACATATTTTATAAACATGCTTTGATACCAATTTATATAACCCAATATAATCTATATATATTATATAATTTAAACATTAAATATCAAAAAAATATCACAGTCCAAAAACCCAAAGTTTTAGGTTCTTTGGTAATTAGATACATAAAAATATTATTTCACATAATTATGAAAATTTATCTATAATTTCACCATACCATACCAACTTATAGATATCTCATATGATATACTCATATTCATAACCCAAGGAATAGAAAACATAATAAGGGGTGATCCAAGATTCTTGGTAATGGAAAAAATATCAATGAGACATAAAGGGTTAAAATTATAAGCATGTGTAAAGGGATGTATAAGGGAGATATATCTTACTAATGTGAAAATAGAAAAATAATAGTTCCATAAGGCATGAAAATAGAACTTATAATCTCAAAATGATAAAACATATTCCATGGTATAAGATTTTGGAAACAAGAGAAAATAATCAAAACCCATAGTTCATAACATAGGAATATGTAATATCATAAAAAATTATCGAAAACATAAGAATAGGAAATAATAACATTGTTAGAAAACCCAATGTTTTATTTCATTTATTTTGTGAACAAAACAAAATGTCTACATGTGAGGGTGTGAGAAAATAAAAATACATAATTCCCAAGTTGTGGACAAGGAAACATGCCCATGAATCAAGTTCTAAACAAAAAAAAATTCCAAAAATTTAGGGTGTGATCAAGGAAACATTACCATGCATCAGGTTGTGAACACAGAAAAATCCCCATGACTTGGGTTGGGAATAAAGTAACATTCTAACACATCAAGTTGTGAATGAAGAAAAATTCCCACACATCAAATATTTATCTCAAGAGAAAAAATATTCACCAATAAATTGAAGGGTGATATAATACCCAACCTATCACATAATAATCATCCATACATATGTATGAAACATGAAATCAATATTTCATTATACCATAAATAACACATCGATAGAATATTAATTTTGTAACATTTCTAAATGGTACTACACAAAATGTCATCAAGAAATACATCATTTGAAACCAAAAATTAAATCACCAAAAATGATTTTTTGATAAATTATTTTATATGGTGGTTTAAAAAAAGACATCATACAAGATAAATCCTTGGGAGATAAAGAGTAAAATGGAAGCGAATACATTAATGGATATTTTTTAAATCATTTCTTAACATTATCATAAAAATACATGGTTATAGACTCTTTCAAAACATAATTTCAAGAAGTTGACAATAAGAACTTTTTAAAAAAATTATTTATAAATATATACCACGAATTTAAATTAAAAATAAATAACTTTTAAGTAAATATTTTTGAAGTAGAAAATAAAATATATGATTCTAAAAAGAAGACCTTTTTTAATGTTTAAAAATATCATTATTAAAACCCACATTAGTAAAAGAGTAATGAATGTTTATTTGTAAAATAAGTGAATATAAATATGAATCTAACAATAAGTAATCCATATTTTTATTTCAAAATAATAAAGGAGAACATTTACGGGAATAAATAATGCAGACATAGAAGAGAAAGAGAGTATTGGAGATGATATGAATTATTCTAAACAATGTTATACATTTAAGAGAAAGAAATTCATAGAGGAATAATATTCCAATAAAAATATAAATTTTACATAAATATAATGTAAATTTTTTATAATATAAAACCCTAGTTTGTAATAAATGAAACATATAAGAAATAACTTGGAGAATAAATATTATATCTGAATTAAAGTGAGTTGAGTTATCAAGAAACGCTTACAACTTTTGTAAAAACTAATAACTAATTGAGATAAAGAACATGAAATAGAACATAAAATTCCTGGAATTTAACTATAATAATGATATAATATTTCAAAGTGGAAGAATATACACCATATAAAATAAACAAGGTTTGTAATATGAAGAATCTATCAAAGAGGGAAATTTTCAGATGAACAAAACCCTTTCTATTACCCTTTAATTCCATAAAAATTCATTAACATCCCATATAAAAAATATAAAGATATTACTAAAATATTATGAAATATTATAATATATATCTCCTTTTATACTCTTTAATTACAATCATTCATTACACATTTATTAGTTGGTTATTTTTTATTTTCATCATCAAATGTTAGTGATTTTGATTTTTTCCCACATGATTTGTAATGTTGATGTTGATCCTCATTAATTGATGTTAATTTAATCATTAATATATTATATAAGGTACTTTAATATATGATTATTAATTAATTATAATGTTTTATTTTCATTTCATGATATTTTTAGTTATGAGTTATGAAAATTAAATCATAAAAGAGATCATTTTTATAATTTTACAAATAAAAGATTGTATATTAATAATAGTTTTAAATTTTAATATTAGATTTATAGAACAAAAAAATATTTATGAATTAATATCTAATATTAATTAAGTTTCCAAAATCATCCATTATGGATACTTGTAAAATTGTTTATCTTGTAGATTAACTAACCCATATAGGAACATATTGTAATTAATGTATAACTATGATTATGAAGTTATTTAGTTATAATATCATTATTTTATAAGTATAATTATATTATTTAGATGTTAAAAAATATATAAATAAAAAAGAAAATATTTTTATGATGAATTCAGGATAAAATGCTAGTAGCTGAAAATGAGAAATCGCTTTTTCCTCTTGGTAAGTTCATTTTAAGAGGTTAAATTTTTTATGATTAGTTATTATTAATAAAATGACTAATTTAGTTTTTTAATATTCTTAATCATTTCCAAAATATCATATTTATTCATTTAATTCAGTTTGTAACCATCCATTATAGGAAATTATAAAAAAAATACCTCGTTCATGGAGTCGGTAGGTCGCATGTAGCATGGGAAACATTGGGGTGAAGGGAGAAATGGTTATTCAATTAATATAATAACATTTTAGTATAATATCAATATCTATAAAACTAATTTATTACTTTTATAATAGGTTTGTAGGAGGTTAGATTAGAAAAATAGAGACTAGAATGTTACGGAGTGGATAATACTCACATTGAGAGTTTTAGTCTTCACTTAAAAGACCTCATAGAAATAGATAAGACAAGGAACTTTATTGTAAAAAATCATTACAAACGTGTAATAGGATTCTTGGATAGTAAAAATTTCCAGGGATTCAAGATGAATTCGAAGGGTAATTATGTCTTGAATTAGGTGGAAGTGATCTCCTTTTATATGTGAATATGATAGATTTTACTATGGAATTGAAAGTTATGTGAGGGTAATGATGGAATAATATTGGATTTATGTGATTTGGGTGAGTAAATGTTGGTTATACTTTTGGGAATGACTTTTCATCCTCATAAAGGTCTTATAAAAGGTCTATTATTTATAAAAACATAACAAAATTCGAGCCACTTTAAGTTATCCATGTTTACCCTTCCTATACATGATTAAAGATTTACTATGTTAATTATTTTTTTACTGAAAATAGAAGATAATATATATTAAAAAAATTGTGACTTGATGATTCAAAATATAGACATCATTTAGTCTTATTAAATTTTTAAATACGATAAAATTAACTTTTAAATTAAAAGATAATTTATAGAAAAATAACTATTTCTATAAAAATTGTGTTTTTATATATTTTTTGTTTTCATTATTATTTCTTATTAATTAGTAAATAAATAATTATAATTCATTTTTTATATTTTAATAAATATTAGATTCATAATTTAAAATAAATCAATTTAATTTATATAGAAAAAAATTAAATGGTGTTTTTTAAAACAATTATTTAAAAAATAACTATTTTACCATGGTAACTAACTTTTACTTTGGTAAATTATTTTAATATTAAAAATGAAAATAAACTTATTTAGAATTATGGATATTCTAATTAAAAATATATACACAGTTTTATTAAAAGAAAACTCTATAATTGATAAATATTATTTTAATATATGGATGCATAATGCATAAAAATAGTTTTTAGAAAAATGTATTTTTTAAGAATAAAATGAATTTATTCCTATTCCCTAGAAAGTAAAAATATTTGGATGAAAATTACTTTATTTGTTTATATATATAATTATTATATTCAATATTAATTAATAGTGATCTATTGATTTAAAAATAAAAAATATATATAAAAGTATAATTCTTTTAGAAAATGTCTTTTTATCATTAAATGATTTTATTCATAATTCATTTTGATTTATTATATGTTTAATCAGTATTAAATTTTATCCATAAAATTATGTTAAATAAAAAATTTAATATTATTAAAAATAAAATTTTATGGAAATTAAATATTTATAAAATTCACATAATAATTAAAATAAAAAATTCATTAATAATTACAGGATTATATCATCCCATCGTCTACTTATAAATTCCCTCAAAAATTCCACATGAGATCAAAGGGTAAAATAAGTTGTGATGGTTTTCTTGGGTATTTATTCATCTAGTATTGATAGTGACTCACATAAGCTTGAAATTCTCTCATAAATGATTCCTCTCTAGTCTCACATAATGGTGTTCATCTTATGATTAGTTTAGGAAAAACAATAGTGATGTTACCTGCCTTCCAAGATCAGACATATGAACTCTATAAAGAATACCTCTAATACTTAATGTCATTTATTTCTCTTTTATTCTTAGATTTTATAATTTGGTTACTTTTTTTATACTAACTAATTCAATGTTTATGTTTCAATGGTTATATAATCTCAATGTATATATAATATGAATGATGATAAATAATAGTTAGATTTCATTCGAATAACCTAAAATCATGAATCTTGTTTACTAATACATTACCATTTCTATTATATTTTTGACTATGAACATTATTACCATAGTTTCAATCAAGGTGGTTACATTTATCATAACCCTGGAAGATAAATATTTTATGTTTCTGGTATTTTTATTTACTTATGGATTTATTCTTTTTATAATTTTTTTAATGATGTTTAATATTTCATTATCATAATATATTAATATTTATATTGCCTTTTAATATTTTATAAAATATATCTCTATTTGTTTTATTTTAGTGTTGCATGTGAAATAACATAGTTAAATTAGTATTTATTTAAAGAGAAATTAATACTAAAATCTTAGGGAATTACATTCTACCCATTGAAAAATGTATATCCTCGTTATTTTAAATTGTCACTCGATAATGAAAATAAATAAAGGTGTCCATAAATTAATTAAGATATAATTTATAATAAGAGATAAATCTCACTAACTTATGTATGACTTTGAAAGTAATATTTTCCTTTATAGTAGGAATATGTCAATATTTTCAAAAACTATTTACCAAATTGCATATTCATCTAGTTATAAGTCTTGTGAGTTTCTAAATACATTCCTGTCACTACTTCATTTTCATGATCAGATTTCAAATAAAATACTCAAAAAAATGGTTATAGTAATATCCAATTTTATCATACGAATATGAAAACTCAATCCCAAGATATCTTCCCCTATGACAGCTTTATGTCAACCTTTGATACTATTTTTTCATAAACAATACAATTTTATTAACCTATAACTAAATATTTTGATCCTAGGTTATCCATGGTCATTTTTATATTATGTTTTCTAACCTAACTAGTTTATATTACATCACCATATTCCATTTATATCCTTCATAATGGTTTATAAAGAGAATGATAATCATTAAATCATGTCCTTTCATAGTGTCAAACTAGGTGTTCAATTTGGACCATGTGTTATCCACTGAGTTAAGGTCTTGTTAATACTCAACTATAATTTTTTATGGTTTATTACCACTTATTGAATCTATCATATCCTACGTCCACTTTTTAGTATCCTCACCAATATGTTATTCCATAGAAACCACACACTCTATGATTCACTAAAATTTTAATATTTTTTCTTACATTTAGATATATCCCTATGGATTTTTCTAATGATCTCTTTTTCTAATCCCAAAATATATCTAAACACTAGTCTTTTACCAATTGGGACACCCTATACTCATAGTCCAATGTCCAGTGCTAAAAACACATATTTTACAAATTTTCTTTAATACCATGTGATGTATCCCAAGATAAACTTTCATTCATACCATATAATTTAAGCATTACATCGCACAAAAAAATGACAATTCCTAAACCCAAAGTTTTAGTTTCATGGATATTAGCTATATAAGAATCTTATTTCTTATAATTTGGAACAATTCTCTATAATTTTTCCATACAAGTTACCCATCATGATATCTCATATATTATACTCATCTTCAAAATATAGGTAAAATAAAACATAAGAAGAGGGGGCTCAATCACTCTATATGAGAAAACTTTCAGTGATTCAAAAATGGTTTAGATAATATGTATATGTGAAAACAATAAAAAGGGATAAATATCATATTAAAAAACACCAAAAAAACGTTATCCATAATGAATAATAAAAGAACATATATCCTAAAAATGGTCAAACATATACCATGGTGTAAGAGTGAAAAAATAAGAGACAAAATCATGACTCATAGAGTATAAAATAATCGTATGAAAAAATATATAATTATTGCATAATAATAGGCATAAAAATCATAACATTCTAAACAATCCCATTGAAACCTATGCATTATGTTGTGAAAAGAATAAAAATTTCCAAATGTTACGTTGTGAACACCGAAAAATGTCTATGGACCAGGTTTTGAAGAAAGAAATATTCTCATTTATTAAGTTATAAACAAATAAAAATTCCCATGATTTTGGCTGTAAAAAAATCCACCTGCCCATGAATCTTGTTGTAAACATTGAAAATTTTCCACAACTTGGGTTGTGAACCAATCAATATTCCTTATAAAGACATAGAATTTTATCAATGGAATTTTCCTTCTTTTGTCGTAAAACACATACATCACATAGAGAACCCAATAAAAATATTATTCTCATAAATTATTAATGATAATTTAAGCAAAAAATAAAACAATAAGAATTATAAATATTTCTCTTGGATAAAAAATTTGAAAATAAAGTAACAAGAATATGAAAATTTTGATCTGCTCGATCCACTAGAATAATTGCACTCATGAATAAACATGTAGACATGAGACATAATATTACTAATAAGATATTCATTTAAAATATGAATTTATAAATAAAATTAAGGTACTTTATAAATTAAAATGTAATATAATTATATCATGGAATAAGTAAAAATTTGTTTTAAATGATAAATTAAGTGTTGGTATTTTTATAAAATGTAAATATTTATTTACAATCATATAATTAATATAATAATTTAAAAGAAAAATTATGGTCATAAAATAGATTAATAAATTAATATTATTTTTTATTATAATTATAAGATAATTTATGACACCATAATTAATTTCTCAAAGTATCATAAAATCAGTTATATTTTAAAATTGGTATTTTTTAAATAAATGATTATTTTAATTAAAAATTAAAATTTTCATATCTAGAATATTATTTTTATAAAATGGAGTCCATTTTTAAAATATTAACATTAAAAAATTGTTATGTTGAATTTTTTGTATTTTTCTAAAATAATTGAATTTGTGTTGAATAGTGAAATACAGTAACTTACGGTATTTACCATTATAAGATAATAAATTATTTTTTGAGTAATTATTGACTTATGGATGGTTTAAGTGATCATAATATCAATATTAATTTCTATATTTATTTTAATTATGAACAATAATTAATACTATTTATATCCTTGAGGAAAAATAATAAACGAATGAATAAAATAATTAAAAACACCCCTCTCCTCCCCTTGTAAATACCACCCCTCACCATATCTTCTCCTCATGCCTTCTAAGTTTTTTATAATGCTAATATTATTCCCAATTTCTCTAAAAATCCTAATACCCATGTTCTTCTCTTGTTTTTTCCATCAAAAAAACAATTCAAAGTGCCTTAAGGAGGTTCTCAAGGAGACAATATTCAAGTGGTCAAATCCTTATTCTTTCTCTTTTAATTTATTTTATTTTTTTATAATATCTAACTTTACCTATAAAATATATCATGATAACTCTAGAGAGATATATTTGCTATAATTTTATTTTTTTTAATAAAATATCCATCATAAAACTCTTCTTTTCCCTTTTTATCTTAACAATTAAAATATCATCCCTGACATGTCGATTCACCACCTTCATGGATGATGATTCTTTTCCATCACCACCTTCAAGGACGGTCATAAAACCATTATAATATTTAAATAAGATTTTCAAATGTATATATTAACTTTTTTATGTTTTAAAACTAATATCTATGTATAATATTAAAAAATAAAACAAAACTAGTTCGTGATGATCAAAAAAACTATCAAACTAATCTAAACGTTTATCATTAATGTTTTATAAAATGAATCACCCTAATGTATAAAAATAAAATGATACATGGGACCATTAAAATTTCATGAAGTTAATTAATAACAAATAATTTCACTTCTTGTTGAATTATTCCAATTTGAAAAGAACTTCTATGATTAAACACAAGTGAACCGTTCATGAAACCATGAAACAAACTCTCTCAGAATGATGAAATTAAAATTTATAACTCATCAAAATAGGCATAAATGAACTTGTTAAAATTATAATAAATAAAATAATGTATAAAAGGTTATTAATTATTTATTTAATTAATATAATTTTATTATCTCATATATTAACTGTAAGTATAGAACACACTCAGACATAAGGTAAGGGATCTATCCAAACCTCCAAATTACCTTTGGGATACACTTTCTCTTTATTTACACCAATGTATATCTTAATTATTATTTTTTAATTATTCTAAATTCTATGTAAATTTTCAAAAAATATGTATCTAGATTAATTCATCCTTTTCTGATAAGGAAATACATGTTTTAAAAGGTTCCCTTCTCAATTCCTTCTACTAAATAAGCCCAATTAAAGGGAAATCTCATTTTCCTACCCTTTCTCAAGTACACTCCATAATATATTTTAATCCACCATTATTTTTTAAAATCATTAATTTAATCAAGAAAAAATATCTTAGTTCATTCTTAGTTTTATACATACAATAAATCCATTTTCCTCTATAAATACACTTTAATATTTTCCCTTAAACCACACTAAAATGAATCATTTATAAAGTTTCTTAAACACTATTTTTATATATTTTCACTTCATTTGGATATAATTTATCATTATATAGGACTATTTTACATTATTAATGAACAGTTCTAATTTAAAACCATTATTTCTTGTACAAAATTATGAAAATCCCATTGGTTACACCATATAACATGATTACAATAACCATTTATTTCCATGGGTAACACTTATGTTTATTCATTACATTTGATTCTTAATGTGGTACACATATTAATGAACATGTTTTTATAGGCTCACCCATATAGATCTCTGATTCATTGGGTAATGTTTATTCTCATGAGATGTCATGTGTAGGATTTTGGAGTAAGTGTAATTCATTATGGGACTTTTTCCACCATGTGATATAGTATTAGTAGTTTTCCTTGAATCATGTTTATGTCATTTTGTATGTTTCTACCATATTTTTATGTTTCCATGATCACATGATACCATGTTTTTTATCTTATTATTCTATATGTTTATTCAAGTTTCACGCCTTTTTATGTCATCATTTTATTATTTCTAACTCCAATGTTATGATTCATTCTATTCTTATTACATTATTAGGATTTTTAGATCATCTATTTGTATATGTATTAAATAGGTTATCCTATATAGATGTAGGATATAAAAGGAATTTAGTATCTTAATGTGGATTATTAATATATAGTTGTTTTATTATATTTCAATGTTTTCAGTTTTATGTACCTGATATTCAAAAGACATTATACTTTACGATCCTTGGATTTTATTTGATCGTTAATTATGCATAAAATATAGTAATAATATGTGTAAAAGGATATTAGTTGGTATCAAAGTGCCTCCTAGTTGTTTTTGTGGATTAATACTTGAAAATAATAGTATAAACCAAATAGATGATTCTATCACCATGGATATCCAAGATTAAAACTTATGAAATCGTAAGTTATAATATACGTTTCATTTACAATTTTATCCTTATATATTAAAATGTTTCTTTTTATATTCTTATTAGATAATTATTCAATCCCCCCTAATTGTACTTTATTTTTCTTAGTTAATTGTGGGAAATAAGAGAACTCTACCAGCAATCAATGTAATAGGAAATTCGATGATGTCCCGAATGAAATTAAATATATAATGGGAATGGGAGATCAAAACTTCATTAAAGTACTAGAAAAACTGGATCAAGTATTGAATAATAACTTGAATCATGAGGAACCCCATCCTTGTCCTACGAATGAAAAATTTACAATTGATTCCTTTATACGACTATTTCATCCTATAATTTGAAGATATCCAGATCCCCTAATCATAAATAAATGGATTACCTCCATTGAGAATATATTAGTTGTTCTTTAGTGCTTATAAGAAGAGAAATTTGTGACTTCAGATTATTATTTTGATGGGAAAGTTGATCAGTGGTGGAAACTAATCAAAAAACTTGAATTCTAAGGAGTAAATTGATTCCATGGAATGGGAATAATTCTTGAAAATATTTTTCAATAACTATTTTCCCCAAACTCTCTATATTAAGATAAAAAGGGTGTTTCTCTGACTAAAGTAAAAGAAAAACAATTATATTGAGGCTTACAAGAAAAACATTATAATTCTTTCCTGATACTAATTTGGATTTGTTATGAACATTGAAATCAAGGTACATTTATTCTTTAGATTATTAAATCATAGTATATAAAAAGACTTCAAAATTTAAGAATTTTATAGTTATGAGTAGATTGTTAATTATTCCCTAAAGATTGAAATGAAGGTTGAAGACTATCAGTGGTATCATGGGCCTAGAGAAAAAAGAGGAAAATTGAGTTTAATATGATAGGATAAATAGATAAATCCCACTATTGAAAAAAATAACCCAACATCCCATGTGTCAAAAGTGTAGGATGAATCATCCTAGGAACTATCTAAAGGGAACCAAGAGATGCTTAAAATTTATAAGAGAGGGGAAACTGTATAATTATTATTGAAGGGATATGAAAAAACCCACAAATTTAGGAGAAAAAAAATGAAGGTTTAGATCCACACTTAGCATGTAGTGTGGTTTTTAAATTCCAAGGAATATGATAATTATGTGAGATAATTCCCTAATATAAAAATTGTATGATACAATCAATAAAAACAACCTCAAATGTAGAAATGAAGGGAATATTCTATCACTACTGTTGAGTTGGAGCTTGAAAATAATGTGGTGATAGGTACACTAGTTATTCATTCAAGAATAATGAACGTACTATTTATTTCAAGATTTACCCATTATTTCATATTCTAGATGTTGAGTAGTACTATTAAAATATCACCTCAAAATATTGAGGTTGAGTTATCCATAAGAATAGAAAATGGGGAAACTATTGTATCCAAATTATATAACTCCTCCCCAATTAATGTTTGTGGATTGACCTCACAAAAAAAATATCATCTTACATTCCTTTGGTGGAGTTTGATGATATATTGGGCATAGATTGGATATATTTATACATATCCAACATCAACTATTAGTAAAGGGAAATCACTCATCACATCCCAAGGCATCCCCCAATTCTGTACTAGTGTAAGGAACAAAATAACCTTTAGAATCATTATCTCACTTGTGGATATTATTTCCTTATAAATAAGCATATCAAGCTCAAATTATTAAACAAAAGGTGACAATCTTGATTGAATACATGTCCTTTGTGATGGACTACACTGATGTGTTACCTGAAGAAATTTTTTTCTTTTCTCTTCACGAATAGGTTGAGTTCTCGGTTGAACTTATTCATGGATCTCTATCTATATCAAAGAAACCTTATAGAATGACCACCATTGAGTTGGAAGAACTAATTAAGGAGTTACACGATGATCAAGAAAAAGTATTATATGTATCAATGTGTCATTATGGGGTGTACCATAACTCTTTATCAAAATAATTATGGTTCAATGTTCCTCTACATTGATTATAGTGAGATTAAAAAATCATAATAAAGAACAAGTATCCTTTACTATGGACAGATGATGTGTTTTCTCAACTATATAGGGACAAGAATTTATCTAAGGTGGACCTTCGGTAAGGATATCACCAATTAAATGTGATAAAGGAATATATTCCCCAGACTACCTTTCAAATGAGGTATTGGCACTATGAATTCATAGTTATTCCCTTTGGAATCACTAATGATCCATCAATTTTTATGCACATAATGAATAGAGTCTTTATATATTACATTGAAAAAAATTGTTGTATTTATAGATGATATTAGAATATAATCCAAGTGAAAGGAGGAGAATGAGGATAATTTGAATACAATGCTAAAGACTTTTTGAAAGAAGAATATATATTCAAAGTATAGTAAGTGTGAGTTCTGTATGCAGTAAGTATCATTATTGGTGCATGTTATCACCAGTAAGGGGATATTAGTAGACCTTTCAAAAACAAAGGAAATTGAAGAGTATCCAGGAAAACATCTGTAGAATATATCTATATTTTCCTTGGTCTAGATTGGTATTACTGATGATTTTTTAGTAACTTCTCACAATTTTCAAACCCACTAAACAAACTGACATAGAAGGGAGTAACATTTTTTTGGACCAATGAATGGTAAAATTTCTTCAAATAGTTGAAAAAGAGGCTTATAACTATACGAGAACTTACACAAATAATAAGTGGGGAAATCATAATGGTATATAATGATGATTGAAATAAGGTATTAGTTTTTTACTTATTAAAATTTATAAAGTGATATCCTACACCTCAAGGAAACTAAATTTTAATGAGAAAAACAATCCCATGCATGATCTAGAGTTAGCGGTTGTGATCTTCATGTTGAAAATTTTAGAACATTATCTCTATAGGGAGTGGAGTGAGATATATAATGATCATATGAGCCTAAAATATATATTTAAATAGAAAGATATTAATATGCACCATATAAGATGGATAGATCTCATCAAAGATTATGATTTCTCAATACACTACTATCATGGTAAATAAAATAGAGTGGTAGATGCTCCAAGTATAATGATATTATAACATTATTAATGGTGAGAATTAAAAAGGATTAAATCTTCTTATATTTACAAAGGATGTAATTGGGAATCATAAGGTAATGTAAATCATCATTCCTTTCTCAAATGATTGATTAACTTCCCCTTATAGAGAAAATAAAGGATTCTCAAAGAGATGATGTGGAAATTCAAAATAAGGTGAAATATATCATAAAAGAGAAATACTTGGAGATCAAAATTGATAAGTAATGAGTCGTAATATTTATTTATGACTATTTGTGCCATAAAATCATGAGATAAAGGAATATATTTTTAATGATTCGCATATTTTGACCTTCTCCATCCACCCAAGAAGCACAAAGATGTATCAAGATATCTTAGACTGTTATTAGTGAGAAAATATGAATGAGGATATCATTGAATATATATATAATTTTATAATATGTCAGAAAGTGAAGGATGAAAGAACAAAGTCTAAGGGGATGACGCAACTATTACCTATAACAACATGTAAATGGGAAAACATCACCATAAACATTGTAACTAGACTTCTAAATAAATCCAGAGGAAATAATGATATATGGGTTATAGTGGATAACATTACAAAGAAATCTCACATTATCACAATTTTAGAGATCTTATCACTTGATCAAATTTCATAGATATACATCATAGAAGTATTGAGGCTTTATGAATTACCATTATCGATTGTATTCGATCACAATCCAAGATTTACCTCTATGTTCAAGAAAAGTTTCCAACATGTTCTAAACACTAAGCTAAATATCAGTACATATTATCATACTCAAACTAATGTCCAATATGAATAGATTATTTAGACACTAGAAGTCATTTTGAGTGCATATTATATGGAATTCAAAAGATGATGGGGCTAATATATACCTCAGGTCAAATTCTCTTACAATAATAGTTCCCAATAAAGAATCTAAATGGATCTATATAAATCCCTTTATGGGAAAAGGTGTAGAACACCTTCATGATGGGATGAAGTTGGTGAATATAAGTTGTTGGGACTTCAAATGGTCAAAGAAATTGTAGAAAAGTTGAAAACAATTAAATATAACATCAAGGAATCCCAAATTTTACATAAGACTTATACAGATAATCATTGAAGAGACTTTTATTTTGAAGTTTTAGACAATGTATTCATCGTCATATCTCAATGGAATTTATTCATGAGATTTCAGAAGAATATAAAGCTAAGTCCCAGGTATATTGGCCACATCAAGGTTCTTGATCATTTTAGAGATATTTCCTATGAACTAGGACCTACACTAACCATGTATCAAGTACATGGTGCATTCCACATATACCTCTTAAAGAAGTATATACCAACTCTCTCGCATGTACTGAATTTAGAGGCAGTATAACTGGAAAATGATCTCTCTTGTGAGGAGTAGCTAGTGAAGATTTTGGACTATAGAGACAAGGTCCTACACAACAAGACTGCTCACCTGGTAAAGTACTACAGAGGAACCAAAAATATGAAGAGGGAACATGGGAACCAGAGGGAGAGATGAAGGAGAAATACCCTCACCTATTTTCACTATAGTATGTAAAATAAAATCAAAGGTGAAATTTCATAAGGGGGAAGAATGTAACGACCCATAATTTTTTCGATGGAATTTTCTTTCTTATTTCATAAAAACCAGCATAATAAAGGGAAAATAATAAAAATATTATTCTCCTAAATGAGGAATAATGATTTAGTAATAAATTAAACTTATAATAATTCCAAATATTACATTAGGATAATAAATAGAAAATAAGATAATAAGAATAAGAAAATTTGGATCTGCTTGATCCACTAAAATGATCACACTCATGAACAGAGCTGTATAAATAAAACAGAATGAAAATAATAAAATATTCATTTAAATGATTAAAGTATAAATAAAATTTATGTATCTTAAAAATTAAAATATGATATATTTATATCATTAAATAAGAAAACAAATGTTTCAAAAATGATAAATTAAGTGATGGTATTTTTTTGAAACGTAAATGTTTATTTACAATTTTATAATTAATATAACAATTTAAAAAATATATCTTCATAAAATAGATTAATAAATTAATATTTATTTTTATTATAATTATAATATAATTTTATAATAACTTAATTAATTTTTCAAAGTTTCATAAAATCTATTATAATATTAAAATTGGTAATTTTCGAATAGATGATGATTTTAATTAAAAATTAAATTTATCATATTCAAAAAATTATTTTTTATAAAATTGAGTATTTTTTTAAGCTACACATCTAATAATGGTTCTGATTAATTTTTTTTTCCAATGTAGTTTAATTTTCTGGTTAATAGTGAAATATGGTAATTTACAATATTTAACATTATGAGCTAATACATGAATTTTTTAGTCATGGTTGAGTAATGGAAGGTGTAAGTTATAATTATCTCACACATATAGTCTCTATTTACTTAATTTATTCACAAGAATCAAAACTATTGATAGTCTTGAATAAAAATAATAATCTAATGAATAAAATAATCAAAACACCCCTCTCCTCCCCAAATAAATACCACCTCTCACTGCCTCTTCTCCTCACACATTATATGATTTGGATCATGCTAATATTCTGAAAAATTAATCTCCCAATCCTCTTCCACATTTCTTTGTCTTTATAGTCTCACAAAAAGTCCAATTCATATTTCCTTAATGAGGTTATCAAGGAGATGATATTCAAGAGGTAAAATCCTCCTTCTTTCTCATCTAATTCCTTTTCTTTTCTTATCCTCCCATCAAATACCCTATCCATAACAGAACTAAAACTCCAATACAATATATATATTATAATTTTATTTTTTTAATGTAATATACATCATCAAAACTCTTATCTTCCCCTTTTATCTTAAAAACAAAAACACCGTCTATGATATGTCGATTCACCGCCTTCATGGATGGTGATTTTCTATTTTCCATTAACACCTTCAAGGATATTCATAAAACCATTATAATAGTTACAAAATATTTTAAAATGTATATTATAAGTTTTTCTATGTTTTTTAACTAATATATGTGCATAACATTAAATAATAAAACAAAACTAGTTTGTGATGATCAAAAAATCGTCAAAATAATCTGAATGGTTATAATTAACATTTTATCAAATAAATAATATTTATATATAAAAACAAAGTGATATATGAGACAATTTTACTTTATGTAAGTAAATTAACACCATATAATTTAACTTCTGTAGAATTATTCCAATTTGAAAAGACCTTCTAAAATTTTACACAATCAACCCGACAATGAAACCATGAAATAAACACTCTTGAAACGATGAAAATAAACTCTAGAACTAATTGAAATAACAATAAATGAACTTAATAAAATTATAATAAATAAAATATATATATAATAGGTTCTAAATTAATAAATTAATGGGTTTTATTTTATTATTCAATACATTGAGTTCAAGTGCAGAACACATTCAGACATACGTTAAGGGATCCCAATGAACCTCCAAATTACCTTTAAGTTGTGCTAAATATTTATTTACACCAATGTATTTATTCATTATTATTATTTTATTTATTATAAATTCTATTTATAAGTTCTAAAATTATGTATCTAGATCAATTTACCCTTCTTTGATAGGAAAATAAATGTTTTAAAAGGTTCCCTTCTCAATTCCTCCTGATAAGAAAGCCTGATTAAAGGGAACTTCCCAATTTCTTACCCATTTTCAATTACACTCCATATTCTATTTAATCCACCATTATTTTTATCAAATAACTCATTTCATCATGAAAAAATATCTTACTTTATTTCTGGTTTTATACAAACAATTATATTTTTTCCTCTTTAAATAATCTTAAATATTTTCCCTTAAACCACACTAAAGTAACTCATTTAAAAAGTTTATTAAACACACTTTTTATATGTTTTAACTTTAGTTGGACATAATTTTTCATGATATATTTCTATTTTATCTTATGAATGCACAAGTATGATTTAAATCCATTATTTCTTGTATTCCATTGTGATGCGCCTGTTAGTTTCGCCATATGACATGATTATGATGCCCATTTCTTTTCAAGGATAACCATTATGTTTATTCATAATTATTAATTCATTATGTGTCACACATAAACATGAACATTTTATGATGGGTGTTCTCATATAGTTCACTAATTCATTTGGTAATTTTTATTCTCATGAGACATCATGTATGGGACTAGGGAGTAAACCAAATCCATTATGGTACTTTGTCCACCATGTGATATAGTCTTTGTAGTTAGCCAGAACTAATGTTTATGTCATGTTTTATAATCCTACCATATTTCTATGTTTCGATGATAACATGATCCCATTTTCTATACATTATGCTTCTATATGTTTATTCATATTTCATGCCTTTTTATGTTATAGTTTTATGCATTCTAACTCATGTGTTATGATTTATTCCTATTCGTATTCCCTTAATGGGATTTTAAGCTCATCCCTTTTTCTATGTATTCCCCAGGTTATCCTATGAAAATTTTAGAGATAAATGGAATTTAGGTACTCAATATGGATGATTAATATAAATATGTTTTATTCTATTTCCATGTTTTAAATTTTATAGACCTAATATCCCAAATACATTAGGCTTTATTATCCTTGGTTTTTACCTGATTGTTAAATATGATTAAAATCATGTAATAATATGTGTAAAAGGCTATGGGTTCTATATTCCCACATATCGAGTTGTGAACAAAGAAAAACATAGATGCATCACATCATAATCTCATGAGATTTAGCACTTTAACTAATTCATTGGAGGGTGATTTAAGACCCCAACAATCACATAATAAATATATATACATATGGTTTTCATATAAAATCAATATTCTATAATATCAAAAAAAATATAAGGAATGGAATTGGTTTCGTGGCATTTAAAAATGATATCAAATAAAATTATTTCATAAATTAGATCAGTTGATACCAAAAATTAAATTAACTTAAATGAGTATTTAATAAAGGCATTTATAGCATGATTCATAAAACATGACTCCATAATTGATAGATCCTTTAGTTATAAAGGGTTAAATTGAATAAAATATATAAAAAAGATTTTGTGAAATATTCTATAAAATTATTATAAAAATAATAGGTTATGAGTCACTTACAAAAGTTTCATTAAATAAGTACACGTACAAAAATATTTTAACAACTACTTAGATTGAAATATTAGTTATGAAACCTTCAAAACAAATAAATTTTATTTTAACAAATGTGGATTTGAAGGTAAAATAAATTAATGTTGAATGAAAAATCATTTTAATATTTAAAAATACTTTTATTGAAACCGGCATCATTAAAATTGTAATAAATATTCTTTCGAAAAGATTTGATGATAAATATGAAGATATAAACTAATAATAAGTATTTTTATTTAAAAAATTAAAAAGTATTATATTTTAATGAATAAATAATATCAACTCAAAAGTGATAGGACTTATTAGAGAGGATGAGAATTATTCTTAATAATGTATTCTTTTATGAGAAAGAAATACATAAATGAAAAATTTTGAAGTAAAAAAATTAATCATATCCAGAGATTATGATAAATTATCACATAATGAAAAATTAGGTTGGAATAAACCAAACATATAAGAAATAATTTCAAGAATAAATCCTAAAACTCATTGAAAGGGAGTTGAGTTAACAAAATACCTATATGACTCTAGTAGAAATAGAATAAAAAAATTAAATATGGAACATTAACTGGGATATTTAATATAATGATATAAATATAATATTGATATAATATATAAATAGTAATTATATACCCCATATAAAATAAAATATGTTCATAATAAAAAACATGTCTCAAATAAGGAAATTTTATGATGAGAACCGCTTACCTTTATTATCAACAACCACATAAGTGCTTTAAAATACTATATAATAAATATAATAATATTCATAAATTATTTTAAAATCATATTCATTTCTATTACCTTTTATACTCTATAATCATGATGTCCCAACCCGAGAGGCACACACGGGTGCCCCGAGCTGATGGGCCACATGACCTCAAGCGTGCATCCATGTATGCTAGATGTTGTTGAATAGAATTGAGGGTCTAATATCAGTCATGGGGAGACTATAACCTCTTTATCATAGTAATACACTAGTATAAATAAATTAAAAATTACTAAATGACCTATAATCATGACCAGGATAATACTGGTATCACAAGGTGACCAAAATTGGAAGTACAATATCATAACTAAATAGTAAAAAATTCATGCTAATGTACATTCCAAGTGTCAAAATAAAACTCAAAAGTAAACAAAATACCAACTACCAAGAGGTTCCCAAAACATCTCTGGTTCCCTTATCCATGGTATATCCGGAATCAGCCATTTGACATAGATCCTTTCCCTTATCCTATCCTGCAATAATTAAATCTATTCGAGTACCGATCAGGAAACCCAAGTAGGGTGTGAGTATAACTCAGTATGCCACCACCAAAGGCATCTAAAACAATATCCAGTCAATAACACGTGTATGCAGTTGTACAAATAATACATAAAATAAATAAATTATCCAATTTACACTTATTTATTGCTTTTTATTTAACCACATAATAATCAGATTATCATAGGCACCCAAACTCTCAATACCTGCTAGGGCTTGTTCCAGAGTCTAAACTATCCCAAAGAAATGCCATATAGATGAATTCCCCTATTACCATTAATTATCATGATTCACATATGAATTCCATTATTACAACACATCATATTTTATCACACTATGGAATTTGATGTAGCAGACCATGTCACACACATAATTACCACATTTGAATGCCATTGTTACCATTCAACATAACTTATCACACTATGGGATTTTGATGTTGTGGAAAATTCCCCACACACAATTATCACATGTGAATTCCATTTTTACTATTCAATATATCTTATCACACTATGAGATTTTGATGTAGCAGACCATGTCTCACACACATTTATCAAATTAATTAATTCTCCAATTAATTAATCACATTCAACAATTGAACATACCCATAATTCTATTAATTAATTCAATAATTAATTAATCACATCTAGTACATTGATGAATTCAAAAATTAATTAATCATTTCATTATCGAAACATATAATAATTAATTCAACAATAAATTATTCTAATTCACAATTCCAATAATAATAATTAATTAAATAATTAATTATTCAACTTCACAATCTCAATATCCAATAATTAATTAAACAATTAATTATCCATACTCACAGTCTAAATATATCATAATTAACTCAACAATTAAACATTTATACTCAGAATATCAATATCTCATAATTAATTCAAATATTAATTATTTGTACTCCCAATCTCAATGTCTCATAATTATTCAATAATTAATTATTCATACTCACAATCTCAATATCTCATAATTAATTAAATAATTAATTATTCATAATCACAATCTAAATATCTCAAAATTAATTCAAAAATTAATTATTCAACTAAAAAATACAAATTTCCTCATAATTAATTCTACAATTAATTATTCAATTCAAAAATCCAAATTCCCTTATAATTCCCTCATTAATTAACTATTCATAATCCATAATTCCAATATCCCCCAATTTCACATTTTCTTTAATTAATAAATTCACCAAATTAATTAATTCAATAAAAAACTCATTTATTAATCATATAATAACAATTATACAATTTCAAATACATAATTGAAATCAATACTTAGGGATTTAAATTACAAACCACCTACCTCAATTTTATGAAAAATGATCACCAATGGAAATCTCTGATTTGAGCAGAATAATGACGTAGAATGAGATGTGGATCTTAAATCAAGATCCCTCAATTAAAGATCTATATCCAACCAAAAATAGGGAATAAAAATCCTACAAAAAATGTGATAATAATGGGAGAGGGAAAGGAAACCACATAGTATGAGATCCTCTTACTGGGAAGGGTGTAGATATTCAATTAGGGCTTCATATTGCAAGGAACATGGGTGTTAATGGTTTAGAATCTCTCTAAGAGGTTCCAAAATCATGAAAAGGCATTAGAGATCGATTTAGGGCTGAATAGGGGTAAAAATGGTGGCTTAGGAAAATTTAAATCTGATATTTGGTGGATTAAAATCATGTACGCACATTTTTCTTCTCAGGGTGCATGGTTTCCCCTAACCGTGCCCACTTCTTGAGGTTTCATGGTTTAAAAAAACCATATTCCAGTCATGAAAAACCTCTTTGTCTAGGGTCTCATGGTTTACTAGGCCAAGGTTCATGGTTAGGGAAAACCATGCACCAACCATGCACTACCCTCTTTCTTCTAATTATCGGAATTTTTACCCAAAACACTCCAAAGAAAACCCCAAATGAAAAGTACTCAACATAATGCAAAAGGCTACTTATAAATGATCCTGATACATCTCCAGAAAAGGTTTGGGTTTTACAATCTCACAACATTGTAACAACTCATCCTTGAGTTGTACTCTCAATCATCTCTAAGATCCCAAGTCAAAAATATTGGTCCACTTAGCCCTCATATATGTTTGTCTCTCCCAAGTTTCCTCATGAACACTATTATGTTGCCATAATACATGAACTATCGGCATGATCTTTCCCAAAAATACCTTTTCACTTCTATCCAACACATGTATCATATGTTACTCAAAAGACGCATCTATCTCAAGCTCAATATAATCCACCTCGATCACATGATATGGGTTAGGGTGACATTGACAAATTTGTGACACTTGGAAAACATCATGCATATAACTGTATCTCTATGGAAGATCCAATTGGTACACCATCGACCCAATTCTCTCCAAAACATCAAACGGTCCAATGAACCTAGATACCAACTTTCCCTATCTTTATATCCTACGGTGACCCAATCTTGGTGACACCTGAAGGAATACATGATCAACCTATGTAAACACTAGGGGTCATCAACATCTCTCATCATATGACTTTTCTCTGCTCTGAGCCGTATCCATATGATTTTGAATAAGATATAATTTCTTCGAAATTGTCTTCACAATACTTGGTCCCAACAATTTTTACTAAGCTTTCTCCATCCAACATAGTGATGATCTTCATGGCCTACCATAAACTGCCTAGTATGGTGTTATCTGTATATTTGTCTTATAACTATTTTTATAGGAAAACTCCATAAAATCTAAGTGTTTCTCCCATGTCTTTCAAAATTCAAGAAACAAAAGCTCATAGAATATCCTCACGCACCTATATGGTATTCTTTGAACTCCCATTTTTTTGTGGGTGGAAAGTTGTACTCAACATGACTTGTGTACCAAGCGTCTTCTGAAATCACTACCATAAGCATAAAATGTGTGTCACATTCTAAAAAATAGTCAGTGGCACCTCTTAGATATGGACTACCTCCCAAACATATATTTCTCCCAATAACTCCACTAATAAAGTCCCTCGTATAAGAAATAAATGTTCTACCATTGTCAAACGGTCCACAACCACCAAAATAGTTTCATTCTTATGAGGTGTCCTAGAAATAACCACCAAAAAATCCATGGTAATTTCATCCAACTTCCATTATGGAATGGTCAACGGTTGTAGTAAACCCCTAGTTCATTAATGCTCAACTTTGCCGAATGATAAGAGTAGCATCGTGTCATAAACCCTAATATCTCTTTTTTCGTGAATGACCACCAAAACTATCATCGTGGTTCATGCTACATTTTCACCACACTTGGATATACCACTCATTTAGAGGCATAAAAATCATGCATCAACAAATCCCATATACTCGTAGGCACAACAGCCTAATTCCTAAAATAGATGATCTCATCTTCATCTATGCTCAAATTGTAAGGTAACTCCCCACTTTTAAGTATTTCCATCAAGGTCAAACACTCTAGATCCTTATACTTTTTATCCTCGATCTATCTTAAAAGTGTATATCCTACTAAAACTAACACAGGAGTCATCATTTCCTAGCTCTCCTGAACCACAACATGTATCATAGCCAGTAAGGTCATTATTTTCCACCCATGACTAGACTCATGAACCACCTGAGTCTTAGTTTTCCTTATCAAATCATCATCCATGCTATTTTTCTTTCCAGGCATATATGCTAGTTCAAAATAAAATCACTTCATATGCTCAACCCACCTCCACTATTGGAGATTCAAATATCACTATGAAAAGATATACTTAGATATCTTGTGATATGTATACACAGTAAAATTATCTCACAATATATAATGTCACCAACACTTTAAATCATAAACCATCACAGATCACTCAAGATCATTCATAGAGTATTTCTATTCATAATGCCTCAATTTTAGAGACCCATATACAACAACTATAACTCCCTGCATCAACAATACCCCTAGTCAGATCCTGTAAGTGTCACAAAACACTATACAGTCTTCAACTGGCTCAAGTAAGATCACAATCAGTGTTGATGTCAGGTGAATCTTCAACTCCTGGAAGGCATTCTTACATTCTCTTAACCATTCAAATTGTACCCATTTCATGGTTAAGATTGAAAGTGGTGCTTCCAAATAGTAAAAGTCCTGAATGAATCTTTGATAATATCCATCTAACCACAAAAAGCTACAAATATCGAATATGTTCTTAGTATGTTCCCAAGAAACAACTTCCTAAAACTTCTCTGGGTCCCCTGAAACACATTCCCTTGAGATGATGTGACCCAAGAAGTGTACTTGGACGATCAAAAACTGACACTTATATAGCTTGGAATATTTCCATTTCTCTCTCATTGTACTCAGGATGATGTCAATGTTTTGGTAATGATCATTATGATTCATGGTGTAAACCAATATTTCATCAACAAACACCACCAAAAAATGATCCAGGTGTAGATGTAAGATTCTTTTCATCAAGGCCATAAACACTTTTGGTGAATTCATCAACCCAAATGGCATTACAAAGATCTCAAATAGGTCATACCTACTTTTTAAAGAAGCCCTATATATATAATAATTCTAAAATCTCAATTTAAGATACCCTAGTCATAAGTCTATCTTGGAAAATCCACAAGATCCCCTCAACTGGTCAAAAATAAAATCGATACGCGAAAGAGGATACTGGTTCTTCACAGTCATACTTCTAGTAATTGAAAAATATGTGCAACCTCTCATCTACCTTCTTGGAAAAAAATTGGTGAATCCCAAGGTGATGTACTTAGTTGAATAAACCTCTTATCCTTAAAATCCTCTAGTGGAGACTTGAGTTATTGAAGCTCAGTTAGTGAAATTCTGTATGAAATAATAGAAACTAGCTCAACCCCCTTTCATGATCTCAATCGTAAATTCAACATCTCTATCAAGTAGAATCCCTAATAATTATTTATAAAACACATCCTAAAACCACTCCACTACTAGTGGAAAGACACCCTACTTTACACCTCCATCATCCAACAATATACTAGAATCCTGAGAGGTAATCTCCCCATGTTTCTAGTGAACTAGACATTCTCGGCCCACCTTGATGTCCCACTCTCCACTGTGAATATAATTTTCACCCTCATGAGAAATAAAATTCACTATCATGTAGTAATAATCAATGTGGTATCATCATGCTACTAACTAGTCCATACACATAATTAGGTCAAACCCTGACATGTCAAGGATGTAAATATCCCATAGAAAAATATACTTCCAAACCTTGAGATAACATCCCTTGCACAATAATATATCTCTATACCATACTCACAATGGTTTTTCTATCATCAAAATCCCTATTAAAAACTCCAAATCCAAGCTCAAACCATTAGAAATTTGTGTATAAATAAAGGAATGAGAGGTACTGGTATCAAATAAGGAACTAGATAGTGTAAAATCTATGAAAATAGAACCTATTAATTTCAATATTCCATCCTTACTATCCACAAGTTTGGGATGAATGGCATGAAATTTTCCTTCCCCTCTTCCATGTGACGCAACCTGAGTCCCTTATGCTGCACTACTATGCTAATATGATCACTCTTTCCTAGAATAAATGTGTCCACTAACTCTACCACTTTTTCTATTATAACTATAGATACTAAAATGATATGGTGTAGAAGACACCCTTCCCTCACCCTAGTTTTGTCTAGTTGCTCCATCGTTTCCCATCTATCATGGGTTACTTCAAAATCTCTATAGATATACCATCTTGCCTCAGCCTTGGAACTATACTTGTGTTCAGGGGAACTTTATCTAAAGGTGTCCCGACCTTACACACTGGGGACAAATCACACAAGTAATATCCAAAGAAACGGATCCCTCTTTTTGGGTACTCTTTTTCCCACTACCCTAGCTAACATTATCGTAGCAACTCTTCCTACTCTCAGAAGTCGTACCTCATAACTATCTAGCTGGAACAACCTATCCTACAATATAATCCTCTCTTAGGTTCCCCTTAGATATGAGAGCTTGATCCACCACCTCAGTAAATTCTTTAACCAAAAAAGGTTAATTTGGGCCTTAATATCACATGTAAGATCATCCTGAAAACATCTCATCACAGTTGTCTCATCTCCTCCCAATGCTAGAGAAAATTATTGAATGTCTATAAAGAATCCAACATAATTCATCATAGACATACTCCCTAGATTCAATATCATGAACATAGATTCTCTCTCCTTTCTAAGTGTCTCTGGATAGAATTTCTACAAGAACTTATCCAATAAGTTCATCCATAACACACCATCATCTTGTCCAGTCTAAGCCTGAACTTCCCACTAGTGCCTCACCGATCCTCATAGAAAGTCCACCCTCTCCAATAAAAGTTGGAGGGTGATGTATCTAGAACTCACATTTCAAGTTATACATGCTCCTCAAAACCCACTCTTGGTCCCTTTACATAAACTTCATGAATAGAGTGAAGTTATCATGGAACTTCTATCCTACTTCCTCTCCCAGGACTATTGGTGCCTTAGGTTCCACTACTGAAGAATCATCTCCCACTATATCCTCATGTATTCCTCTCAACAAACGCCATCATGGAGTCGTATCTCTACAATAAAAAACACATGCTTTAGTACACATAAGATAATTTAACACGTTTATTGGAAACACAATACAACACAAAAATTCATTTCCCCAAACCCTGCCACATAGTCTAAACCGAGGTGTTATCACTACCCTTAACCATCATATACCAAGGTCCTGATTAAAAAGGGTAAGAACATTCTCATTATACAAGTTTTTTATTTATTCATCCATTTATTCTCATCTTGCATCATTTTAAAATATTTCTCAATTTCATGTTAGGCACCATTTTCAGTTCAATTTCACAAGCAAGGAAAAAAGTACAAGTTCAATATCTTTCCTATAACCCATTTTCCAATGTGTTCCTAAAATGATGCATTTCATAACAAACCTAATTTCCTAAAATAGTGCATCAAAACTCAAATATCAGTCTATACCAATCCCCAGGTCAAATCTCAACAAATATTTAAAAAAATAATCACATCACACAATAAGTGTGTCACCCAAGGTGAAATAACATTCAACTATAACAACAAACAGTAATAACAATAATCCCACCCTGGGTTCTTGGGTTCTCCCCCATACATCGGTTACCTACTCCCACACATGATCTCATAACCAAGGACCAAATCTTCCTAGTCTCAAATGTACCTTTTCAAAATAGTAATAAAAGATAAAAGAGAAAAAAACCCCTCTGAAACACTTTGTGATTTCTTAACATAGGTTCCACACACCGGTTCCCCGATCCAGTAGGCCACATAACCTCAAGTGCGGCTCCCCGTATGTCAGAGGCTACTGACTAATAGCGAGGTTCTAATATCATTAATGGGGAGACTATACCCACTATATAAAATTAATACACCAACATAAATAAATAAACAAAAACTAAATGACTTATAATCACAACCAGGATAATACCTGTATCACAAGGTGACCAAAACAAGAAGTACATTATCAAAACGGGATAATAAAATATGTCATGCTAATGTATGTGTCAAGTGTCAAAATGAAACTCAAAATTAAAGACACTGACATCTCCCAAGAATTCCCCAAACTAAATCAGGTTTCATAATCCATGCTCCATCCAAAATCATCCATCTAACACAAGGACTTTTCCCTTATCCTATCCTGGAACTATGAAATCTATTCAGGTATCAATCAGATAGCCCAAGTAGGGTGTGAGTACAACTTAGTAATCCACCACCAATGGCCTATAAAATAATATCCAGTCAATAACAGGTGTATGTAGTTGTATAAATAATAAATAAAATTAATAAAGTAAATAATTTACACTTATTAAATTACTCTTTATTCAACCACATAACACTCGGGTTCTTAAGAACACCCGAACTCTCAATACCTACTTCGGCCAATGTCAGAGTCTGAAATATCTCCAAGGGATATCATATAATTTAATTCCCATCTTACCATTCATTATAAAAATTCACATATGAATTCCATTGTTAAGATTCATCATATATTATCACACTATGGTATTTTGATGTAGCATAATATGTCCCACACATAATTATCACATGTGATTTCCATTTTTATCGTTAAATATATCTTATCACACTATGGGATTTTGATACAGCGGGCTACGTCCCAAACACAATTATGACATTTGAATTCCATTATTACCTTTCAACATATATTATCACACTATGGGATTTTGATGCATCAGACCTTGTCCCACACACAATTATCACATTAATTAATTATCCAATTAATTAATCACATTCTACAATTGCACATACCCATCATTCCATTAATTTATTCAACAATTAATTAATCACATCAAGTATACTAATTAATTCAACAATTAATTAATCATTTCAGAGTCTCAAAAACAAATAAGTAATTCAATAATTAATTATTCTAATTCGAAATTCCAATATCCAATATTAATTCGATAATTAATTATTCAACTTCACAGTCTCAATATCCCATAATTAATTCAATAATTAATTATTCAAACTCACAATCTCAATATATCGTAATTAATTTAATAATTAATTATTCATACTCACAATTTCAATATCTCATAATTAATTCAACAATTAATTATTTATACTCACAATCTCAATATCTCCTAATTAATTTAACAATTAATTATTTATACTCACAATCTCAATATCTCATAATTAATTCAACAATTAATTATTCATACTCACAATCTCAATATCTCAAATTAATTCAACAATAAATTATTCAATTCAATAATCCCAATTACTACATAATTAATTCAAAAATTAATTATTCAATTCAGCAATCTCAATCCCATCATAATTAATTCATCAGTTAATAAATCATAATCTACGATTCTAAAATCTCTCAATTTCACATTTACCTAAATTAATTAACTCACCAAATTAATTAATTCAATCAAGAACTAAATTTCTGAACATCCAATGAAAATTATAAAATATCATACACATAATTGAAATAAATAATTTGGGAATTTAATTATATACCACCTTCCTCAATTTGACAATAAATGCTCACCAATAGAAATCTCCAATTTAATTAGAATAATGACATAGAAAGAGATCTGGATTTTAACACTAAATTCAAGAACATATGAATCGTGATCCCTCAATTCTATATATAGATCCACAATATTGATATATATCCAACCAAAATAGGGAAGGAAAACTATACAATGGATGTGGGAATAGTGGTAAAGGGAAAGGAAACCACATGGGATGTGATTATCTTACTAGGAGGGGTGCAGATATTTAATTTGGGATTTATGTCATGAAGAATAGAGGTCTAAATGGCTTGGAATCTATCTAAGAGGCTCCAAAATCATGAAAAGTCATTAGGGTTGATTTAAGTCTAAATAGGGGTTAAAATGGGGTCTTGGGAAATTTTAAATCAAATTTTTAGGGGATTAAAATATTGTGTGCATGGTTTTCTAATCAGGGCATATAGTTTCCCCTAAACATGTGCTTTAACTGTACACCTCTTATAAGGGTTCACAGTTTCTCCTTTTAGGGTGCACAGTTTGAACAATTGTGAGATAGCTGTGAAAAACCTCTTTGTCTAGGGTTTTATGGTTTGTTAGGCCAAAACCCATGGTTTGGGGAAACTGCATGTCAACCATGTACTTCCCTTTTTCTTCCACTTTTCTCAAATTTTTAACCAAACACACCCCAATGAAAAACCCAAACAAAAACTAATCAACACAACGAAAAAATATACTTGTAAACAAGCCTGATATAAATTTAGAAAAGTTTGGGGTTTTATAATAACTATAGGCATTAATTATTTATTTATTAGTAGGTTATTGTTTTTTTCATAATTGGATGTTTGTACTTTTGATTGATTCACACATAATTTTTAATTTTGAGTTCAGTATGCATTAATTGATACGAGATTCAGAATTACATGACTATATAATAATTATAATATATGTTCCATAAGGATATATAGACTTCAAATTTCAATGAATGGTAATTTTAGTTAAAACTCTTGAGGATGAAATTGGTGATAATCAAGTTTCAGAAATTTTAACGAAAAAAATATGGTACAGTAATAATTTTTTAAAATATTAATATTATCATTACAAAACCAAAAAAAATTATTATCTCATTATATAATCATACAATTAATTAATGTTCTATATTCATTCAGGACATAAATTTATTGCATCATTCTTGTAGGTTCTTAAACTGGCCCAATAAATAACATGATTTAATTAATGGATAAGTATAGTAATGAAGTGATTTATTTATAATATAATCATTCCAAAAGTATAATCATACTATTAATATTGTTTAAAAGAGATAAATTATAATATATTAGAGTTGGATGATGAATATAATATAATAATCTATTAGTTACAAAGTAGAAATCATTTTCCTTTTAATATACTCGTTTTTGGTGGTTACATTTATGATGATCACTTACTATTAATAGAATTCCTAATTTATCTTTTAAAATAACAATCTTTTCATAAATATCAAATTTATTTATTAAAATCATTTTTATAACTATAAATGAAAGGCCTCACTAAAAAAATATGTTTCTCATGGAGGTTTTAGTCCATAAGTAACACAAGGAAAATTTTCATTTTTTGAATGGATTGGAGGAAGGTAGATAATTTTTATTTAGTTAGTATAATAAAATCCAAGTATAGTATTAACAATAATGTAATTATAATAGTATAGATAGAATAAATTTTAAGGAGGGTGGATGTGACATCCTGACCTGGGATCCACATGTCGGTGCCCCGAGCTGGTTGGTCACAATATCGTAGTCCTATCTCCCCATATATAAGAGGTTTTCAACTCATAGAGAGGGTATAATATATAATTTGGAGAGACTATAACCACTTCATCAAAGTATCACAATAGCAAAAAATAATATAAAAATCCAAATGATTGTAATAAATTACAATTATAATACCAAAACTAATATAAGATCAACCATCACAAGATGAATCCAAAAAAAGAATATAACATCCAAAACCAAAGTAGTAAAATTTCATGTCATATTAGCGTGAAGTGTCTAAAGAAAAACCAAAATAAGACGCACCAACTACTCCAAAGTGGGTCCCAACATCATGTTTATTTCTATCATCCGTACTCCATCCCAAATCTCATCTAATCCATCTAATATAGGTCTCTTTCCCTTATATTGTACTATAAAGATAAATTATATTTGGGTATCAATCAAGAAGCCTAAGTAGGGTGTGAGTAAAACTCAATAGGCCACTACCAACGGCACCAAAATCAATATCCAGTCTATAATAATTTTTTCATTTTTATAAAGAATTAAGAATAAATGAAATATTAAATGGGCTTCACAATTAATTATTCTTTAATTAACCATATAGGATCATGGGTTCATGATGATACCCAAACAAATCATACATTATTTTTCATGTGCTGGAGTCTAAATCATACATCATAAGAATATAACAATCCATTCTCTTATGGAATTTAATTATTCATTTAATTTAAATTTCACATTCATTAATTGGGGGCCTAGAGTAGAAGTCTAGCACCCTGTGGGTATTAAGAGTTATAGTTACTCTCCCACGACTTAGTGATCACATGAAATAAATATATATAACTCAAGGGGTCTAGAGGAGTGGTTTGTCACCCCAAGGGTATTTGGAGAGGAATTTCCAGACCCAAAACTCTTTGTTCACATCATTCCCAAATATCACATTCAATTGCTCCACATTCATAACCCATTTATCAACCATTTTCATAGCATGTAATTCAACCAATTTCATAATATCATTTATCCAACATCTTCTTAATCCCATTTATCAACCATTTTTATAATCCCACTGATCAACCATGCATTAAGGATTTAATTAAATTCCATAAAACCATTATTTTCATTTCGAAAACTCATAAATTATCATTTCTATTATATTGGCACACCGCATATATTTCGATCAAACCAGTATCATATTCTCCAATAGCTCCAATGGGATCTATGGAGGTTATCATAATCACATGGTAAAATTAATTAATGAATTCAATTTAAAATTAAATTTCCCAAAATGGAAATTGAAATTGCATAATTTCATACACTCAATTATAAAAAAGACTTTGGGAATTGATAATTATACCAACTAACTCAAGATATTTTATAAATGATCACTAAATCATAACCCTTAATTAGGTGTAGAATGAATGAAATCACAATGGATGAGGAAATATTAGATTGAAACCTATTACCAATATCCAACAAAAAACCCAAAAAAACATTGATCTAAAAGGTGGTCTATTGTACACTCATGCTACAAAAGAAGAACATCCTGGGGACTCAACCCCGTGACTGATGCCCCACACC
This sequence comes from Viscum album, assembly GCA_963277665.1. NCBI lineage: Eukaryota > Viridiplantae > Streptophyta > Magnoliopsida > Santalales > Viscaceae > Viscum > Viscum album. The sequence continues at coordinate 140,019,358 of OY728139.1, forward strand.
TCAACCCCTAATTCCACTAAAACATTAGTCTAAACTATTGACAACATAGTAAAACATTCTTTCTAATGTGAAAAAAATATTGGAGAGGGAGGAACCCAAATGAGGAAGAGATCACAAGCCTGAGAGGTTCCAATTCCTTCCATTGGATCTTTGATTCACCAAGAAAGGGGTTTGAGGAGCCTTGGAATCCTCTCTAGAGCCTCAAAAATTGAAGCAATTCATGTTAGGTATAAATATTTTGATTAAGGTAAAAAAAGGGTTTTTTAATTTTAAGGTAAAATTTTTGGGTTATAAAATCCTAGGTGCATGGTTTTCTAAACTGTGTGCCTTAACCATGTTCCCCTACTCATGGGGTGCATGATTTATCCTAAGTAGAACCCGGTTTGAAAAAATATATGCCAGCTATGAAAACCCCCATTGTCTCTCGGTGCATGGTTTTGGGATGGTGTCTTCATAGTTTAGTCAAACCGTACACAATTTTCTATGGCTCAAAAATGGGTTTTATGGTTTATTAGGGAAAACCACACAGTTTTCCTTAATTGTTTCTAACCATGCAATTTACCATGGGCTTCCAAAATTCTATAAAACCACCAAAAACAAACCCAATTAAAAAACCAAGGTATAATCAAATAAAGGGTAAAAAATAACTAAAACTGAACATGATGCATCAATATAAATGTTGGTGTCTTTTAATCTCCCAACCATATAACAACTCACCCTCATTGTGTAATACCAAGCATCAGTATGCCTCCGAAGTAAAAATGATAGAACATTGAGCCCACATATCTACTTCCCTCTCCCATTTTTCATCCTAAAACCTTCCATGCTACCATAGTACTTGGTCTATTGGCATGGTATTTCCCTGAAACACATTCTCACTACGATCCATAACACAAATTGGATTCTTCTAAAAGGACGTGTCAGCATCAAGCCCAACATCATCAACATTGATCATATGAGAAGGGTTGGAGTGATACTACCAAAGTTTTAACACATAAAAACATCATTCATATAATTGTACCTTAGTAGAAGATCCAATTAGTATGCCACCAATCCAATTATCTACATAATCTCAAAAGGTCCAATAAACTTGGGTTCCAACTTGACATGCCTCCAAATTCTACGATAACACAATATAAGAGACACTAAAAGTAATAAAATATCCCCCATTGTAATCTCAATGGGTCAAAAACATCAATAAACATATTAATTCTGGATACTCTGAGTCATAGACATAAGTTTTTGAATCGATTGAACATTCTCTAATGTCTCTTGTGCAAGACTTGTTCCCAAAAACTCTGACTCTTCTACCTTCATCCAACAAAAATTTTATCTGCATGGACTTCCATAAAGTGCCTCATATGGTTTCTATATGAATATTTTTCTAGTTAATATTGTTCTAGGTGAACTCAATGAGCATTAATTTATTCTCACAAGACCCTCCAAAATCAAGGATTCATTCCCTCATCATGTCCTAAAAAATTTTGATAGTTTGCTCTAATTTCCTATTGGACTGTGGGTGAAAATATGTACTAAGAAACACTTGGGTACCCAAGACCCTCTATAAGCCCTTCCAGATGTGTGTATTAAATAATGATTCTTAGTCTGAAACTATAATCCATGGAACCCAGGGAAAATGGACTATATCTAAAACACACATTTCACCTAACTAGTACATGGTAAAATTATCCAAGATATGCAATAAATGGGATACCATTTTAAACTAGTCTACAATCACCCAAATCACATCATTATTATAAGGGATCCTTAAAAGACCCACCAAAAAGTCCATGGTAACATTGTCCCACTTCTATTATATAAGGGGAAATTGTTATAGTAAACCACTAGGTCATTGACTCTCAATCATCACCTATTGATATGTGTACCATCATTTCATGAACCTTGAAATCTTTCCTTTCATTCCCATACACCAATATTATCACCAAAGATCATGGTATATTTCAGTCAAACTAGGATGCACCACCCACTTTGAGACATTAAAATCACACATCAACTCATCATGAATACACATATGCACAATAACTCAGCCCCAGACATATATGATCTCATCCTCATTTATAGTCCAATTGGAAGGTGACTCCCCACCTTCAAGGCTTTCCCTCAATTAAAAACACTCTGGATCCTCATACTAACTCTCTTTGATCTAGATAAGAATTGTGGAATCAACTGATATGGATATGAGGTTCATCTACTCCTAGACCCGATGAACTCAATATGCATATCAACTACAAAGGTCATCATATTCCACTCATAATTAGACTCTTTAACTTCTTGGGTCAGTTTTTTCCTAATTAAAGTTTCAGAAACACAGTTTCCCTTACCCAATTTATAGGATAGATCAAAATCAAACGATTGCATATACTGAAACCATATTCGATGTTGGAGCTTCAAATATCTCTATGAAAATATGTGTTTCAAACTTTTTTTGGTTGGAATATACAGTAAAATTTTCACCCAATAGGTAATTTCATCAATACTTTATTTCATAAACCATCATAGCTAGCTCAAGATCATGTGTAGGGTAATTCAAGTCATGTTTCCTCAACTATTGTGACCCATATGTCACAACTCAATCTCCCCATGTCAACACTTCTTGATTTATGATGCTAGATGCATCACAAAACATGGTATACTCTTTAATAGGATTATGTAGGAGCAAGATTAGTATGGTAGTCAAATGATTCTTCAACTAATGGAAAGAATTCTTGCATTCTATGGACCACTCAAACTTTATACCCTTCTTGGTCAATCCCAAAAAGTGGTACTGCCAAATGATAAAAATTCTAGATAAACATATGATAATAACCATTCAACCCCATAAATTTTTATCTATCAAAAAAATTTGTGGGATGATCCCAATAAACCACTACCTACACCTTCTCTGGGTCCACTAACACACCTTACTCACAGATAATGTACCCCCCAAATTTACCATGTCAATCTTGAATTAACACTTAGATATCTAGGTGTATTACTGATTATATCTTAGTGTACTCAAAGCAATTTCAAAATGTTGGGAATTATCATTATGTTTTTTCGAGTAAAACATGATTTCATCCACAAAAACAACTACAAAAAGATCCATGTACAGGTGTAATATTTAGTTAATCAATGTCATGACCACATCTGGAGCATTCTTCATCCTGAATGGCATCATGATGAACTTTTATAAGACATAACTTCTTATAAAAGAGGTACATGGTATATTATAAGGTCTAACTCTAATCTGATGATACCTCAACCTCAAGTAAATCATGGAGAAAACACAATCTCCTTTTAACTAGTAACATATATCATTGATATGTGGAAGAGTATATTAGTTCTTCGTGTTCATCTGGTTCAAATTTTAGTAATCAAAATATAAACGCGACATCCTGTCATCCACCATATAAATTAAAACAAAATAACACCAAGTCTACAATATCATATGGATAAATAACTTATTCATTAATTATTCCAATAGATTCTTAACCTTTTGAATATTTTTTGGTTCCATACTGTAAGGTGGAATATAAACTTATTCAGCTCTAGTCAAGAGCTCAATTATAAAATCAATATCCCTCTCATGTGGCAGACCTGAGAATTCCTTAAGAAACACATCTTGAAACTATTTCACTATGGGTGGAAAATCACAAGGTTTCACACCACCATAATCCAAAGAAATACTTGAAACCTAGGTGGTGAGCTCCCTAGATGCAGATGAACTGGCCATGCTTAGCCTACCAGGAAATCCAATTCTCCCTAATAAAAATAACTATCACCCAAAAGAGATGTAAAATACACCCTTAGGTGGTAAAAATATATATATGATCTTCATTATACAAAATAGTTCATACCAAAAATTGAGTCAAAATATAACATGTGAAGTATGTAAAGATCCTAAAGGAAATTATACTCACCAACCTTGAGAGAACACACCTTGCATAATCATATGTCCCTAGACTGTACTCCCAATAGTGTTTCAATCATCATAACCCCACCCACATACTCCAATGCCTGACTCAAATTGTTCACAAGTAAAGAATATATAAATGAATGAGAGAACCATGAATCAAATAAATCACAAGCATGAATAGAATCTAGAAGAATCATACACGTTATTGTTGATGGTCTGACCTAGCTATCCACAAGTGTAGGCTGAACTACATGAATCTGTCTTGTCCCTAGGTCATATGATATAGTCCAAGTACCCTAACCTACACTAATATGCTGATATGAGTGATCTTTCTTTAATTTACCATGTCCACCACCTCATCCACCACAGCTAAAAGAACTCTAACTTCTCGACTGATATGGGGTAAAATACCCCCTTCAAGTACCTTGATTCAGTATAGATAATCTATCACTACCCATCGATCGAGGGTTAATTCAATACCATTGTCAGTGACCCATCCTTTTGAAGGGCTAGCACCCCACTTGTGGTTATGGATGCTGGATATGCATATAACCTGACCTACTACACTGGTGGTAGTATACTTGGTTATTGATGTAAGTAATTTCTCATTCTCTCTGGACACTCTATTTTCCATATCCCTAATTGATGTTCTCATAGAGACACTTTATACTCTCAAAAGATGTATCTCTTGGTCATACAGTAGAAACCATCTGCATTCCACTAGAAGACTTCTTCATATTCCCCTCAAAAATGAGATCCTCATTCACCACTCATAAAACTTCTTCAGCCAAAATATGTTAACCTTGGAATTAATCTCACATTTAAGTCAATATTGAAAATAGTTCTCCACATTTTCCTAATATCTTCCTAAAACTGAGATAAATCACTTCAAATTAATAAAGTGACCAGTATAGTCCATCACAAACATACTCCCTTGGGTTAACCACAAAAAATCTATTTCCCTATCTTGGATAAGCATCTATGGGTAAATGTATTCTAGGAAATTCTATTAGAAGAACTTCTATATAATAATCTCTAGCTTCTCATACCTAGTATGAATGTAAATACCATGAATATCCATGTAATAAAATTAATTAAATGGGAATTTTACAAGTCTTCCAAAACTGACGGTGCATCAATCTGAGGCCCGGTGTGCCTGGAATGAATTTCTTAACTTTTTTCGAGTACGTTCAGTAAATATGCGAGTGGGTTTTTGTAACTTTTGAACTAGGGATCGGAATTGAAATCTAAGGGAAATGTTGAACTCATATTCCTGGTATTCACTTAAGGAGACCTTCACCTCAACCTCAGTAGGTTGAGGGTGAAAGATAGAATTTGTGTGTTTCGTGAAAAAATGAAATAAAATAAAATTGTGTAACTTTTTATTTTATTTGGAACTACCATGTCGATGTTGAGAGGTGGGGACCACCATAACTAAACCTCTCATGTGAGGTTATGGTTGTGGGGACCACTAGAATTAATCTACCATGTGGGTTATTGTGGTGGGGACCACCAGAGGCTAAAACCCCCTTGAACTCCTTTCTTAATGTGTGAGAAACCTCTCAACTCCCCCAATTAATTTTATGTGTCAACATAAAATTAAATGTTAAGTTATCAATTAATTTTTTGTGTCAATGTAAAATTAAATGTTAAGTTATTATTTAATTTTTGTCTTGGCTATTTCTTTTCTTTTTGGTTGAATTGGGGAAAGGATTAGAGAAAGGGAATTGGGAGAGAGCTTAGAGGATTATTCTCTCCAATGAAGAATGCATTCTCTAAAGAAGAACGCACTTCCCAAGTAAGAACACTCATGCCGACGAGGAATGTCTTCAATGGAAATGAACCGATGATTGAGGAAACACTGATGTCACTGATGTTCGTCTATCCCCAACGACATCGTCTCCTTCCTTGTGGCCTCTGTCAACAAATCTTCGAGGTAGGGGTTTATTTCTATGTGATTACCACTTCCCATGTTCTTCCCTTTTAAGCTAAGAACACGGGTCAAATATCATAAACTATGTCATCCATGAATGATTAATTTTGTGGGATTGGGAATAGTGATTGAGGAAGGTTATGGGGATTGATGTTTTTAAATAGCTTCCATACATGTTCTTGATGCAAATTTTTGAACCACTTGCTATTGCTCTAACACGGAGGGTGTGGCCCAAACAAAAATGGCATGATCCCCCTGTCATTCTTATTTTGTGTGTTCTTTGAGATTGTGATGGAGACCGGTGCCAGTGTTTGGCACTGGTGGAACACGAGAACGGCGGTCGGCACCACTACCGGCTGCGACGAATACAACGGCGCCGCCCCATGGCCACCGCGTCGTCTATGGCCCCCGCCGTCTGTGGCCCCGCACCGCCACGGCCTCCGTCGCCCGTGGCCTCCACCACCATGCGGTCACTGTGCCTCTGTGACCACTTCCACCCTGCAACCTCCACACCTCGCGGCATTCTTCCACTCCACAGCCTCGCCCCTCGCGTCCTGGTCACGCCGCCCCACGGCCTCACCGCCCGCGGCCCTGTCGCCCCGCCCTGTAGCCTCACTTCCTGCGGCCCCTCCGCACTGCCCCGCAGCTTCGCCACCCTCATAGCCCTGCAGCCTCTGCGCCGCCAGGCCGGGCCGCCCAGTGTAGGTCGAACCGCCCAGCGGGTTGGGCCACCCAGTTCGGGTTGGGCCGGACCCAGCAGGCTGAACCGCCCAGTGGTCCGGACCACTCATCAAGCCGAACCACACATCGGGCCAGGCTGAACCCAGTGGGTCGTGCCGGGTCAACCCAAACTGGGTTGGCCCAGGCTGGGTCAGACAGGACCCAGACCCACAACGACACATTTATGCTCTTTTGACCATAACATTGCCAGCGGACGTCCGTTTGACTAACCGTCAGGGGCACTAGAAACCTTGGAGAAATATGGTCCCTTTGAGTATACCCCACTAGATATTTGGATAAATTTGGAGTACGGTCGATTTGGATCGAGCACGAATCCAACCGGACCCTCGGAACTAAAAGGCTAATAACTCATAGATGGGCGACCGATTAATGTGTCGTCTGATGCGTTGATACCCCTATGTCATGGAGGTCTTTTGGGATACTTCTTTATGGTAATTACTAGAAGTTGGAGTATCGAATAGTGGATTGAAGAGAGGACCCTCCTGGAGACGATCGAGCTTAGCATGGGAACCTTCTAGCTAGCTGTGATGTGAATAATGAAGAGTGATCTTGTGTGGGTCAGCACCTAGCGATCCTATGTGGGTCAACATTGAGTGATCCTATGTGAGTTAGTACCTAGAAATATTGTGTATTTCAGCACCTAGCAATCCTATATGGGTCCGCATTGAGCGATCATGTGTGGTTCAGCACCTAGCGATCATGTGTGAGTTAGCACCGAGCGATCATGTGTGGGTCAGCACCTAGCGATCCTGTGTGGGTCATCACTGAGCAATCCTGTGTGGGTCAGCACTGAGTGGTCCTATGTGGGTCAGCACTTAGTGATCCTATGTGGGTCAACACTGAGCGATCCTGTGTGGGTCTACCTCTTAACAGAGTAAGATGATTCAGTAGTTACATCTAATCATCTCTACTACTGTACTTAAGTTATACCTGGTGTGAGCTGATTTTGTACCTGAGCGGTAATTTTCTTTGTGGAAATACTTTGGTTGTATTCTTCTATGTGGCATACTTGTGTGGTACTTACCTTCATGGTATTCTTTCCTTTTTGGAACAGTTGATCTTTGGGCTTTGGAGTTGGACTCTGTGTTTTCCTCATGATTGATATGGGTTTACTTGATAACTTAGGTATATGTATGGGCATATACCTAAGTAGGGTTATCAGTTGTTTCCTTAAATTTTGGTTTATCATTTGTAGATTTTGTGAGACCTTGAGGGTTTCAGGGTCCCTACTGAGTATCGTTATACTCACCCCTGCACGGGATATGCATGCACCTCGCTATGTTTGGTGTAGACGACGGACAGTGCCGACTAAGGATGTGAGTACTAAGACTGGAGGTAGCTCAGAGGTGGTCCTTAGATGAGGCATACCATATAGATGATCATTCGAGAGCTATACATACCCTTTAGGTAGGATCTTTGGTGGGTTATTACAGGAGTTGTTCTAGTTTACATGTACTTTTAGATTCTTGTACTTTCCAGTTGGGCTTGTATTCTGGCCCCTTTTACTTATTGTACTCACTCTGTTTACTATTTAGTTTTCTTGAGTTCGTATCTTGCTTTTTGATTGGTTGCATGTGTTTACAGGTTATAAAGGCAATACCTTCCCAGTTTTAGGGAATATGACTTCGGTTCTAGTCGCCAGCTCTTAGCCTATGGAAGGCGGGCTTGGGGTAGTCACAGCATGGGCCCTGGGGGACGGGTCGTGACAAATTTGTATCATAGGAGTCGGTTCTACTGTAGAAAATAGGACTCTACTCTTTTTTTAACGGTAATAGTGTTAAGTGTAGTGAGTGTGGTTATCATTTTAGGGAATCCAGTGTTGGTGTGGCAGCTAACGTATCCATACACCAGGACCCTGACTTCTGATTTCCAACTCAGTGTATGAAAACACTGATTGCGTGTGTGTTTTCAAGAGTCTTCTTTGTGAACTCTTTGTGTCAGCTCACCAGGTATAACATGTTGATTGTGGTGCACCTGTTTCTTTTCAGTATGCCTCCATGAAGACAACTAGCTAGGGTTCCGAGAGTAGTATGCACTGAAAGCCCACTGAGCGACGAGGCCTCGGTGTAGGGTCCTCTTCCAGTAGAGGCACCAGTGGAGGCACCAGAGGTACCATTACCTATTGGGCCACCGATTCCACAAGACCCAACAGCAGAGATTTCACGCCGCTTGAGCGTGATTCATGAGTTCCAATGCCAGAGGCCACATAGGTTCAGAGGAGAGATGGACCCATAGGCGGCTGAGGATTGGTTGGAGGCTGTAGTGAGAGTCTTCTGACAGGTAGGGAAACCATCTGATCTCATGGTGATCCTTGCTGCCAGCCTTCTACAGGAAGTAGTAGGAAAATGGTGTAGATTTGTGCTCCAAGTTCATGATGAGGTGACACTTCTCTGGGCAGACTTCGAGATCCTGTTTCGGGCAGAGTTTGTTCCAGTGACTCTTCGTGCAGTGCACATTCAGAAGCTACTTCATCTGTAGTAGGGTAGCATGATTGTGGCTCGGTACTCAGCGAGGTTCACTAACCTTTCATGCTACTCCACAGATATGGTGTGGGACCCATTATTTAAGGCCCAGACCTTTGAGTAGGGACTCAGGTGGTAGATCAAGGCTTTGATGATTTCACTCAGCATCCCGACGCAAGCGGGGGTGTTAGAGTGAGCCATTTTAGTGGATAGTTTCCTTGCTGAGCAGTCACCAATAGTGAGATAGACTACCATTCATCATGTAGATGAGTCTTATGTATTTGGCAGTAGACAGATGACACAGAGGTCTAAGAGGACCAGACCTACAGGTGGACGACCGCATGATTCAGGGTCGGTTGTGTGAGGCACTCAAGGTAGAGTTAGTCATGCCAGGAGCGGGCAGTGTTACACATGCGGCGGTCAGGGTCACATGACTCATGACTGTCTGACCCACCATACGGATGATCAGCTAACGGTCGAGGGACCACCCAGGTAGAGATAGTGGTTTGACCGAGGAAGTTTTCATGGAGAAGGTGGACATGGAAGAGGAGCTGGTCATGCAGCTGGCGGTGGGCAAAGATTCGAGATGTTACCGCCCCCACTACCAGGAGGTCCACCCCGACCACAGGGAGTATGTGGATAGGGGAAATCTTAGCTCCAGGAAGATGAGGCCTATGATCACAGTGCTTTGGAGATGATACGAGGTACGATCTGTGTCTATTCTACCTTAGCTATAGTACTTATAGACACAGGTTCTAGTCATTCTTTTACTACCACTACCCTTATTTGGAGTTCGGAGATTCTGATGGAGTCATTGTCTCGATCCTTATGGCTAGAGACTCCTACGGGAGTGGATTCAACAATTACGCACTAGTGACAGTAGTGCAAGCTTACTCTAGGAGGCGAGATATTCGGCTAGGAGCTCCTAGTAGCGGTGTCGAGGCCTTATGACATCATCTTGGGTATAGATGGGTTATATACAGTCCATGCCCAGATTAATTTTATTAGGTGAAAAGTGTAGTGTGTCCACACAAATGGGACCAGGTTTACCTTCAACGGTGAGAAGGGATCCTTTGCAGCACAGGATGGACATACCCGGATGAGAGTGCAGCCGATCACTCATCAGTTGGATAGCCTTACACTCGGAGTGGTTGATGTGGAGAGCTCAAGTTATCCTGTAGTGGTGGACCAGTACGTGAATTTCTTCTTTGATGATGTTCCAAGTCTACCTCCTCATAGAGAGGTGGACTTTTACTTTGACTTGTACCCCGGGACAGCACCGATATCTACACCAGCGTATCGGATGGCTCCTGTGGAGCTTCACGAGCTAAGGGTACTTCTAGAGGACTTTCAGGGGAAGGGATTCATTCGTCCACGTGTTTCACCTTGGGCAGCCCCAATTTTGTTTTCCAAGAAGGTGGATGTGATATTGAGGATTTGTGTTGACTATCGATGCCTGAACTAGGTGACTATGAATAATAAGTACCCACTTCCAAGGATTGACGACCTCTTTGATCAGTTGAAGGGAACATGGTGTTTCTCAAACATAGACCTTAGATCAGGCTATCACCAGCTCAGAGTACATGATGAGGATGTGTATAATATAGCTTTCAGATGTCATTACGGCCATTACAGGTTCTTGGTTATGCCATTCTGTGTAAAAAATGCTCCAAAAGTGTTCATGGGACTCATAAACATGATCATTCATTCATAACTTGATCTCTTTGTAGTAGTCTTCATCGACGACATTCTGATCTACTTGGCTACTGAGTATGAGCATGCCTATCATTTGCAGGTAGTACTAGACACACTCTGTGAGAACTAGCTTTATGGTAATCTCTCGAAGTGTTAGTTCTGGATCCAAGAGGTTAATTTTCTGGGACATGTCATATCAGATGTTGGAGTTGCAGTTGATCCTGTGAAGATTGAGGTGGTACTAGCTTGGGATCCACCTAGGAGTGTAATGGAGGTACGGAGTTTCCTGGGTTTGGATGGATACTACTAGAGGGTTGTGCCAGATTTCTCTAGAGTTGCAGCACCTCTATCAGTATTGATGAATAAGGGGAAACCATTCATGTGGTTGGAGAGATGCTAGCAGAGTTTTCAAGAGCTGAGGTAGAGGCTGACTAGTGCATCCCTCTCGAGGATACCGGAGGAGGTCGTAGGGTACATAGTCTACTGCAACGCATCAGGGACCATGCTCGAATGTGTCCTGATGCGGGAGAGAGCGGTGATCGCTTATGTTTCTCGAAAGCTGAGACAGCATGATCAGAACTACACTACCCATGACCTAGAGTTAGCAGTAGTGGTCTTCGCCTTGAAGATGTGGTGACACTATTTTATGGGTGAACACATTACAGTGTACTCTGATCACAAGAGTTTTAGGTATATCTTCTCTTAGAAGGACATAAACTTGAGACAGCGACATTGTCTTGATTTCCTCCAGGACTATGACTTTGAGATAGTCTATACTCATGTGAAGGGGAACATTGTAGCAGATGCACTCATCTAGAGATCTGGTATACAGTTTCTAGGTGAGGCGACGGACCATCTGGCCGCTTTTCAGATATCCTATGTAGATTGAGATGGAACATTTTTCTTTCAGCCTCTTACAGTCACTCTTCCACTTCTTCAGCGAGTCAGGGAGGTGCAGTGTGGGGACGCTGACTGCGTGTCTCAACATGCTCAAATATCTACAGGGCAGGCACCTGATAGATTTTTTAATGGTGGGGAGCTCTTCGTCCTCTTTAGAGGACGTACCATGGTACCAGTGTCACTTAGGGAGGAAGTGATGAAGGAGTTCCACACATATCCTCTAGCGATACATCCAAGAGTGGCGAAGATGTACTAGGATCTCCGACAATAGTACTGGTGGTTGGGAATGAAGAAAGTAGTTGCAGAGTTTGTCTCTCGGTGCCTCACTTGTCAGCAAGTGAAGGAAGATAATCAGGTACCAGCAGGCTTGGTTCATCCTTTAGAGGTCCCAGAGTAGAAGTGGGATGGGATATCCATGGACTTTGTGATAATACTTCCACGTGCAGCCAGGGTTCATGACTCAATTTGGGTGATCGTCGACCGACTCACCAAGTCGGTCCACTTCCTACCGATCAGAGAGCAGGGTTCAATAGAGATCTTGGGACGCCTCAACGTGCAGAAGATTGTGAGGCTACATGGAGTAACCTCGATGATTGTCTCCGATCATGATACACATTTTACTTCCCGTATATGGAAGGGGTTGTAGGAGGCTTTTGGGATGCAACTTCGTTTGAGCACCACCTTCTATCCTCATACAGATGGTTAGACTGAGCGGACCGTTCAGACCCTCGAGGACATGTTGTGTGCTTGTGTCCTCAACTTTAGTCATATTTGTTAGGATCACTTACCTTTCGGGAAGTTTGCATACAACAACATCTATCACTCCACCATTGGGATGGCGCATTTTGAGGCATTGTACGGGTGACCCTGTAGATCACATTTGTGCTGGACTGACCTCGGGGAGTCAGCACTAGTGGGACCAGATATAGTATGGGCTACTACAGAGAAAGTGCAGATCATCCAGGAGTAGATGAAGACTACATATCACATGAATAAGTATTATGCTGATAAGAGATGGAGACCACTGGAGTTCAAGGATGGCGACCACATCTTTATACGGGTCTCACCCTGATGAGGTTTACAGAGATTTGGCCAAGGCAGAAAGTTATCTCTGAGGTTCATCGGACCTTTTCAGGTCCTCGGCAGAGTTGGCAAGGTGTCTTACTACTTAGCTCTTCCACCTCAGTTGCACCGTGTGCACGATGTCTTCCTTGTATCCTAGCTAAGGAAATGCGTGCATGACCCTTATCACATCATCGGCCACAGCGAGCTGGACGTCGACGATGGGGAGACTTTTTTTGATGTTCTAGTAGAGATTGAGGATCGATAGGAGTGGGTCCTTCGTGGGAGGTCAATACCTCTGGTGCGTGTTCATTGGCAGCATGGGATCCTCTAGGAGAGCACATGGGAGCGAGAGGCTCAGATTCATGCTCAGAACCCCAACTTGTTTTCCTAGTTTTGGGTTGTGGATTATGGGTATACAAAGATCTAAGGTGGGGAGTATTTATACACTCGGAATTTTCATGTAAAAAAAATTAATTAAATGAGAATTTTATGACTCCAAGAAAACTGACAGCACGTGAATTCGTGGCCCGGTGTTCCCGGAATGAATTTTTGAACTTTGTTTTGGGTACGTCCAGTAAATGTGCGAGTGGGTTTTTGTAAATTTCAAACTAGTGCTCAGAATTAAAATATGAGGGCACCGTTGAACTCACAGCGCTGGTATTCACTTAAGGAGACCTTCACTTCGACCGTAGTAGGTCTACAGTGAAAGATAGAACTTGGGTTTTTCATGAAAGAATTAAATAAAATAACATTGTGTAACTTTTTATTTTATTTGGAACTCCCATGTGGATGTTGAGAGGTGGGTACCACCAGAACTAAACCTCCCATGTGATGTTATGGTGGTGGGGACCACCCGAGGCTAAAACCCCCTTGAAATCCCCTCTTAATGGGGTAGAAACCTCTTAACTCCCCCAATTAATTTTATGTTTCAACGTAAAATTAAATGTTAAGTTATCAATTAATTTTATGTGTCAACATAAAATCAAATGTAAAGTTATTATTTAATTTTTTTGTTGGATATTTCTTTACTTTTTAGTGGAATTGGGGAAAGGGAATTGGGAGAGATCTTGGAGGATTATTCTCTCCAAAGAAGAACACGTTCTCCAATGAAGAACACACTTTGCAACAAAAAATGCTCATGCCGACGAGGAACATATTCAACGGCAATGAACCAAAGATCGAGGAAACACTGACGTCACTAACGTCCTTCTATCCCTAACAACATCGTCTCCTTCCTTGTGGCCTCCATTGAAAAATCTTTGAGTTAGGGGTTTATTTCTATGTGATTATCACTTCCCATGTTCTTCCCTTCTAAGCTAAGAAAGCGGATCAACTCTCATAAACTATTTGATCCGCAAATGATTACTTTTGCTGGATTGGGAATAGTGATTGATGAAAGTTGTGGGGATTGATGTTTTTAAATATCTTCTATATATTTTCTTGATGCAAATTTGTGAACCACTTGTTACCTCTCTAACGTAGAGGGTGCGGGCCAAATAAACAAGGCTTGATACCTCCGTCGTTCTTCTTTTGTGAGTTATTTGCAATGGTGATGGAGACCGGTACCAGCGTTTGGCACTGGTGGAACACGATAACGGTGGTCAACACCACCACCATCCATGATGAATAAAACGGCGCCACCCTACGTCCACCGCGTCGTCTGTGGCCACCACCGTCTGCGGCCCCGCGCCACCGAGGCCTCCACCGCCCGCGGCCTCTGCAGCCCCACAGTCATCGTGTCATCATTGCCTCCACTGCCCTGTGGAATCTGTGCCCTATGGAGCTCCACCGTCCCATAGCCTTTCCACCCATGGCCACACCACACAACCCTATGGCCTCACCGCCTGTGGCACCGTCGTGTCGTCTGCGGCCCCGCTACGCCACTCCGCGGCCCCGTCACACTGCCCCGCGGCCTCTGTGTCGTCCTGTGCAGCCAGTTCGGTCCACCTGGCATGGGCCAAAGCGCCCAGTGGGTCAGGCCGGTTCGACTCAAAACAGTTCGGCCCAGGCCGGGTTGGGCCGAGTCAGACTAGACCCAAACCCACTACAACCCATTTACGCTCTTTTGGCCGTAACTTTGGCACCAGACATCTGTTTGACAAACCGTCAGTGGTGCTGGAAACCTTGGAGAAAAATGGTCCCTTTGAGTATAATCCACTAGATATTTGGATAAATTTGGAGTACATTAGGTTGGATTGAGCACGAATCCAACCGGTCCCTCGGGACTAAAAGGCTAATAACTCACAGACGGGTGACCAATTGACGCACTGTTTGTTGTGTTGATACCCCTATGACATGGAGGTTTTTTGGGATACTTCTTAGTGGGACTTCATGGCAGTTAGAGTATTGACTAGTGTCTAGAGGAGTGGACCCTCCCAAAGACGAACGAGCTTAGCGTGGGAACCCTATAGCTGGATGTGACGTGAAGAATGGAGAGCGATCTTGTGTGGGTCAGCACCTAGAGATCCTGTGTGGGTTAGCACCGAGCGATCCTGTTTGGGTCAGTACCTAGATATCCTATGTGGTTTAGCACCTAGAGATCATATGTGGGTCAGAACCTAGCAATCCTATGTGGGTCAGCACCGAGCAATCCTCTGCGGGTTAGCATCGAGCGATCATGTGTGGGTCAGCACCTATTAATCCTATGTGGGTCAGCACCAAGAAATCCTATGTGGGTTAGCATCGAGCGATCCTGTGTGGGTTAGCACCTAGCGATCCTATGTGGGTCATCATCGAGCGATCCTTTGTGGATCAACACCTAGTGATCCTGTGTGGGTCAGTACCGAGCGATCCTGTGTGGGTTTTCCTCTTAACAAAGTAAGATGATTCAGTAATTACATCTAATCATCTCTACTACTATACTTAAGTTATACCTAGTGTGAGATGAGTTTGTACCTAAGAGTTAATTTTCTTTGTGGAAATACCTTGGTGGTATTCTTTTGTGTGGCGTTCCTATGTGGTACTTACCTTCGCAGTATTTCTTCATTTGTGGAACAGCTCTGTGTTTTCCTCATGATTGATATGGGTTTACTTGATAACTTAGGTATATTTATGGGAATATACCTAATTAGGTTTATCAGTTGTTTCCTTCCTTTGTGGTTTATCCTTTGTGGATTTTGTGATACCTTGAGGGTCTCGGGGTCCCTACTAAGTATCGTTATACTCACCCATGCACTGGCTATGTCTGCACCTCACTGTGTTTGGTGCAGACAATAGACAATGCTAACTGAGGACGAGAGTACCAGGATTTGAGGTAGCTAAGAGGTTGACCTTAGACGAGGTGTACCGCAGAGACAACCATTCAAGAGTCATACCTACCCTTCAAGTAGGATCTTTAGCGGGTGATCATGGGAGTTGTTCCAGTTTACTTGTACTTTCAGTTTCTTGTACTTTCTAGTTGGGCTTGTATTATGGCATCTTTTACTTACTGTACTCACTCTGTTTACTATTCAGTTTACTTGAGTTCGTATCTTGTTGTGTAATTGGTTGCGTGTGTTTACAAATTATAAAGGAAATTCCTTCCCAGTTTTAGGGAATATGCCTTTGGTGCTAGTCGTCATCCCCTAGCCTATAGAAGGCAGGCTTGGGTAGTCACGGAATGGGCCCTGGGGGATGGGTTGTGACAATGAATATCCCACTAGTGCTTCACAGATCTATGGAACATATAAGAATCCAATTTGACTCTTTTCACTATGGGAGTCTCTAAATGGTTAAGAATCATCTTTATAGACTCAATCCATAACTAATCTTCCTTAGTTCCACCCACTTTGGTGAATATCGTATTGTGCTACAACTAAAACTCCCATGTCAGGTCACACATATTCTATATGGCCCACCATAGATAACTATCTATGAAATGCATAAAGTGAGAAAATTTCTCAGGGACCTAATCTTCAACTCCTTCACTCAGAACAATTGGAGCCTCTGATTCAACTATGGGAGGATGATTCCCTTCCATATCCTCATTTCATCCTATCAAAAAACATCAATGTGAAGGCATGTATATAAAATTACAAATTCATGTCTTATGACGCATAATACATCATTATCACATTTCAAAAAATAGTGATTCACATAAGGCTATAACAAGTCATCTTGCCTAAGTCACTACACAGTCAAAACTGAGGCACCATCATTATCCTCAAACATCCCTCACATGGGTTGTTGATAAAATTGGGTAAACACTTCCATAATTTAATATTCTTATTAGAATCCCATTTTATTCATTTAAAATTATTAGAATCATTTACAATTATCAATTCCTTATTAGGAACCATTTCATTTTTAAATTACTCAAACAATGAAAATCTTTTTAATTTCAACAACTCACCCAAAACTCGTGTTTCCATGTGTTCCCAAAATGGCACATGTCACATGAAATCCTGAGTGCCTGGAATGATGAATGTATACTCAACTCTCATTCCATACTAGTCCACAATAAAAATAACATAAAGAAATAACATTACAAAAATGTGAATAATCCAAGGTAAAATAACATCCAATTATAATAGAAAACCTCAAGAATAATAATCTCACCCTGGGTACTTAGGTTTTCCACCACACATGGGTTAATTACTCATAT
Source organism: Viscum album (assembly GCA_963277665.1). Taxonomy (NCBI): domain Eukaryota; kingdom Viridiplantae; phylum Streptophyta; class Magnoliopsida; order Santalales; family Viscaceae; genus Viscum; species Viscum album. Next base: position 140,036,652 of record OY728139.1, read on the forward strand.
TCATGAGCTCATTAACATGGCATGACTCATCCTAGTATCCAGTCTACCATTCCCACATTCTAAGACAAAATAAATGAAAATAAAACCCCTTTGATACCACTTTATGGAATCCAAACCCATGTGCCACATGTCGATGCCATAATCCAGTTGGACAAAAGACCATAGGTACACCTAATCATATGTCAGAGGCTACCTGCTATCAATGAAATTCTAATATGAAACATGGGGAGACTATACCCACTTTATCAAAGTAGCACAATAGCATAAAATAATAAACAATATCCTGATGATAAGAATAAATATCCAAGATAATACCAAAACCAATATAAGACCAATAATCACATGATGTATTGAAAATAAGAAAATAATATTCAAAACTAAATCAGTAAATATGTCATATCATATCAGTGCCAAGTGTCTAAAGAAAACCTAATATAATACACAATGATAAATACAAGGAGGGTATCGATATAATGTCGATTTCCTTCATCCATGATCCATCTTGAATCCTAATTCATCTATAAAACATAGGGCTCCTTCACTTATCATGTCTGACAAACCTGAAGTCTATTCAGGTATCGACCAAGAAGCCTGAGTAGGGTGTGAGTACAAATTAGTAGGACACCACCAATAGAATCTAAATAAATATCCATCCTATAAATTTGTATGTAGTTGTATAAATAATTAATAATAAATGAAAAATTAAGTAGGATTAACATTTAATTATTCTTTAATTAACAACATAGGTACTATGGTTCATAGTGACACATGAACCAATCATACCTACTTCAACTCGTGCCTGAGTCTGAACCGTACATCATAAAAATATCCCAATCCATTATATCATGGAATTTCATTATTAATTTAATTTCAATTTCAAATCCATACATTGTGGGAATAGAGTAGTATTCTGGTACCCCATGGGTATTTGGAGCAGCAGTCCCTATCCCAGAACTTAGTGATCACATGCAATAAATATATCTAACTCAGGGGGTATAGAGCATCAATCTAGAAACCCATGGGTATTTATAGTAATATTCCTTGACCCATTAATCATTTTTCACATCATTCCCAAATATCACAAACCAAGGTTTCACGTTCATAAACCATTTATCAATAATTTTCATAGCTCATTATTCAAACAATTTCATAATCCCATTTATCCACCATGCATCAAGTATTTAATTCAATTTTATACAAACATTATTACCCTTTCCATAGTTGATAAATTTTCATTTCAATTGTATTGGAGTACCCATTGTCTTGTTAATGATTCCAATAAGTTTAATGAAGGGTCACAAATCACCTGGGGAAATAAATTAATTAATTCAATTTAAAATGAAATTTCCCAACATGGAAATTGAAATTACACAATTTTACTCACCCAGTTATAATAAATACTATGGTAATTTACAATTATACTACCCACCTTAAGGTAATTTATGAACACTTTCCAAATCATAAACCTCAATTTGGTGTAGGATGACTGAAATCACAATGTTGGAGGAGATCGTGGATCAAAACTTAGGACCAAGATCCAATGAAACAAAACCATTCAAAACCTAGATAAAAAATAGAGACAATATAGGAAAGCATTTCTTTAAAAAAGTAAAGAATTATTGGAGAGATAAAAAACCAAATGAGGAATGGATAACATACCCTAGAGGTCATAATTCCTTTCACCAGATCATTGATTAACCAAGAAAGGGGCTCAAGGAGCCTTGAAATCCTCTCTAAAGCCTCCAAAATTGAAGGAATTCATGTTATCCCAAAATAGGGTGATAAGGGTTAATAACCATGGGTTCATGAATTTTAAAAAAAACATGGGTTTAAATTCAATGTATCATGGTTTCTTAGGAATATTATAATGGTTTTCCAAACAATGCACCTTAACAATACACCCCTACTCATGGGGTTCACAATTTCTCCTAAGTGGCGCACTATTTGAAAAACTGTTTTCCAACCTTGAAAACTCCTCATTGTATTGGGGTGAACATTTTGGGGAGGGTGGCCACATAGTTTGGTCAAAATATGTACCACCTCCAGTGTCTCTAAAATGATCACATGGTTTTCAGGGGAAAACCACGTATTTTCTCCTAACCATGCACCAAATGTACATAGCCCCGTGGGCTTAGAAAATTCTATAAAATCACCCAAAACAACCCCAAAGGAAAAACCAACCAAGTTATAATCACATAAATGGTAAAATAATACCTGAAAATGAACACAAGGCATCTCCAAAAAGTTCAGGATATTATAGTGGATGAGAAAAATAGGGAAGAGAAATTTATGGAGTGGATAATACTCACATTGAGAGTTTGATTATTCTCTTGAAATAACTATTGTAAATGGGGAACTTTGAAAACATTATTGTATTTAAGGGCCACCAAATTTCTAAGAGTCTCCTATTTTAGGAAAAAATTCAAGTGGTTCATGGGTAATTCAATGTGTAATTGTGTCTTGAAGTTGGTGGAAGTGATTTCCTTTTATAGGTGAAAATATGTTATTTTCCTTAAAATTAAAAGTATAGTGAGGGGTATAGATGGGATCAGATTAGAGTTAGCTGATTTAGGTGAGTAATGGTTGAGGAGTTATGTGAGTAAGAGTTTACAACCTATAAAAGGTCTTATTGAAGGTCTAAATGTTAGTTAAGCATAACAAAATATAAACCAATCTATGTTTTCCATTTTAACCCTTACTAACATTGATTAAATATTTACCCTCATAAGAAGATGAGACATTAGATAGAGAGACTAAGGATCCTTAATTAAAAAATTAATGAGTCTCACAATTTTTAATGAAGGGATTTTACAAGATTATATTTCAAAGAGTTAAAACAAATCATCAAATAAAATAAGATAAAAATTCACTCCTTTATTAGTAAGTTAATCTACCATAGAATTCATCTCCCGATAGGTGTGAGTTATAATAAAATCAATGGAATAATTTAAGTCTAAGTGGACCATAAAATGTGTATTCAAGATATATAAAATATATATCATATTGTTTCTAATGGAATGAATGATGATTGTTGAGTCACCCTCCAACCATAATTTAAACCAACATCTTTTTTTAACAATGGACACTACATTGGAGACATTATGAATTTCCACATCAAGGGAGGAGGTCTAACCACAATCTCTATAGAGGAATTCAACCACCCCCAGCCTTATGATATCTAAAGACAACACCATAGCCCAAGAATCCAGGATTTCCTTTCAAAGCTCCATCCAAGTTGATTTCAATCCACCTAGGAGATGGCGTCTGTCAAAAAACATAAAAAATACAACCAAGGGATTTGAAATTACTATAAATGAAAAGGCGCTTCAAGATAGTGAAATGATGAATGGGTTTTTCACATTAACAATTTTAGAGTTATTTATATTCTCTATCTATATAAAAGATTCTCATGATCACATCCTTTAGGTTGAAAATGGTATGATGATGAATAAGAGCATTATGACCATACCAAATGGTGTGTGGAAGCTGAGGTATAGTCACCTAGAAGAGGTTTCTCCTCTTATCAAATTTTAACATTTCAATTCTAAATTTTGGACCCCATTTAATCTAATTAAATTTTAAAATATAATACATTTAGGATTTAAATTAAAAATAAGATATATAAATAATATAGATTTTATTTAAAATGTTTTATTATTCATTAAGTATTTTTAATCTTATTTTCTATAAATTATTAATTAAATAAATGTTAATATACATTTTTATATGTTATTTATTTGAAATATATCAATTTAATTTTTAATATAAATATTACAAAACTTTTATAAAACCAAATCTTTGATAAATAACTCTTTTAACTGGGAAACTAATTTTTACTTTGTTAATTTGTATTTATTTTTTTAATAAAAATCAACTTATTAAAACATTTAGATATTTTGAATTAAAATATAAAATATATTTTATTAAAATCTATTTCAAGAGTGGATAAAAATTAATTTTATGATAAGAATGGATAACTCATAAAACGATTTTTCAAAAAATGTATTTCTTGAGAAAAAAATAATTTATTTGTATTTCATTCTAAGTGAAAATATTTTCATGAACATTAATTTATTTTTATGTATATATATATATATTGTATATTTGAAACTATTCAATAATGATCAAATAATTTAAAAATACATAATATAAAGAAAATTATAATTCTTTGAGGAAAAATATTTACATGATTAATAGTAAATGGATGAGATTTTCAAGCGGTGGTTTTTGAAACTATAGCTAAACATATCTATAAAACTATCTATACATTTTTTTGGTTCATTTAAAAATAATTTCTAAATGTTATATTTCGAAATGGTTTTGAAAAAAAACTATCATTAAATTACTATTTTTTAGTGGTTTTATTTAAAACTTCCACTATTTATTTGAAAAAACCCCTACTTCATCCTCACCCATTGGCCTCATACCTAATACCCAACATCCCCCCTATTAGTTCTCCCTAATCATTGATTTCCAGACCTGATCGGTGATACCCAACCCTTCATTCCTATATCATTGGTGACCTTAACTCCAATACCCAACCCCCCCCCCTCCAAGACTCTCTTTTTGATAATTATCATACCATAATCACCAATACCATACTCTATTACCTAATTTATATACTTCTTCTTCTTGTTTTTGATGCCTCTAGCCTTGCTTCGACTCGCCAAGCTTCACTCCATCGATATCATCACATGCCAATCTTCGGTTACCATATCTTCTGGTTTAAGAATTTTTTTTATTTATTCTTTCTATTTTTATACTATAAAAACCTATATAATAGGTTTATTTAACTATTTATATTATTATTGAGTTTTATTCAACTACAATTTATCATTAATTAATTAGAAAATATTATACTTATAGTATAAATTTTTTTGTAGAGGTTTGGTTCTTGATTATTTGTCTATTTTATATTATCATTTAATTTTGTTAAAATAATAATATTATTATAATTAGAGGAGGTCCCCTCAGATGAAAAAAACACCCAGAACTAGTAAGTATTAGGAACCTTTAATTCAGGTTCCCTTAGAAAAATTTTGTTAAAATTAAGTCCCTTTATTCTAATCATTCGGGTAATGAGTACTCCAATAGTAAATTATTACCCCTAGGTGGTCATTTCTAGGAGATAGTGCTGAGGTGGAATCCCACATTCTTTAGAAGGAGATCACTAATAAGGTTGATGAAACCCATGTTTCTAAAATATTTGATGACTCCAACCCGTATAAAAAAGGATACAAGGGTAATGGGGAGGAAGAATCTACCCTCATAAGTGGATAAAAATAATATACCTAGATAATGGTAAAATCATTTTTCAAATGAATTAATTATTTTGTAATTTCTATAGTATAAACAATATAGAAATATCCCTATCCCTTAGGCACCTCATCTCACAACAAAGACTGAACATTATTGGAATTTCATTACCAAAGGTCATGATTAGTTCTTTTGAGATCATTGATTAGGGTAATATTAGTTATAAGTAAATAGATCATAATATCAAAATATAACAAGTTAAATATTTATGGGTTCATAAGAAGAAGGGTCTACAAATATCTCTTTTTCAAACTAAAATATCAAGTTACTATAATGATTTAGATTAATAATTTATCTTACCATGTCTCTTTTATTTATTCTTCCAATTGCTACATTAAGAGAGGATCCATCTAGGATGAACTTTCATCAATCATGAATCAAACTAATTATAGATATATTCTCTTGAGAGATTTAAATTATTTTTTAAATGTATATGAGAAGATCAAAGCCAACATTATAAGGGTTTCATATTTATAATTTTAAAGATTCTATGATATATTTTTATTATATGATAATACTCAGTAATTCTAACTACACTTGATTGTGATACACTATTAATGGAAGTAAAGCTATAAGAATGGATAGTTCCTTTATTTCTATTTTCAGTTGTGACTTTATATCCTCCATATCTTATAGAGGCCTCCCTATTTTACATCATGGCCACTCACTGATCCTTCAATAATTTAATGTAATTGTAAGATTTTTACTATATATATTCATATTTAATAATGTCTAGATATATTTTGATGGTTGTTGTAACATCCCTGGCCTAGAAGCCACTAAATTGGTGCCATGCACTACTAGAAATTTTATCTTTACCAACAGTTTAAAACCTTTGGTAAAGTCTGGAAAACCGTTGGTATAAACTATACCAACGGTTGTCCAAACCATTGGATCTTAATCCATAGGGATAGACATATTCCAACGGTTCTATGAGAACTGTTGGGATATGTATGAAAAATTCAGTATATACCAATGGTTTCAATAAACCATTGGTATAAATGTTTTCCAATGGTTTTAAACCATGGGTAATAGAAATAATTATCTCTATAACAATGGGTTACAAAACCATTGGTATAAACTTTTACCAACAGTTTTCCACAAACCGTTGGTAAATATCAAGTAAAATTATTTATGCCAACAGTTTACAAACCATTGGTATAAGTTCTGGTTTTACACATATGTCAATGTTTGTAAACCGTTGTCATATCCTTTTTGTACCTGCAGCAGCAAGCCAGCTTGCTGGCCTCCCCATGTGCAGCTACAACAATTCCACCAGCAAGCCTTCAAAATTCATACACAACAGAATACCTGCATAATAAATACACATACAATAAGTAACACAATACACCATTAAAAAATATACCTTATAATACATACCGAATTCTTTATGAATTCATACAGAATTCATACAACACATAATTCATAAAGAATTCTGAATACCTCCAATTATGTATTTAATTACCCTCTATACACATATAGAATTAACACATAATTCATAAGGTAATTACAACAAGTATACACATACAATAAGTATACCCATACAACAAGTATACCCATACACCATTAACACATAATTTATAAGTTAATTAAATACATAAAGAATTCAATTCAGAATTCAGAGGGTTGGGTGTTGTTCAGGGGTTTGGGGTTGTTGTCCAAGGGGGTAGGGGGTGTCCAGGGGGTGGGGGTGTCTGGGGGGATGGGGGTGTCCAGGGGGGTGGGGTGGTCTTCAGGGGGTGGGGTGGTGTCCAGGGGATTGGGGGGCTTTCCAGGGGGTGGGGGTGTTTAGGGGGGTGTCCAGGGGTGGGGTGGTGTCCAGGGGTGGGGTGGTCCAGGGGGTTAGGGGGATATCCAAGGGGGTGGGGTGGTGTCCAGGGGAGTGGGGGTGGTTGTCCATGGGGGTGGGGGTGTCCAGGGGGTGGGGGTGTCCAGGTGGTGGGGTGGTGTCTAGGTGGGGTGGGAGCCGTCAGGGGGGTTGGGGGTGTCTAGGTGGTGGGGGTGTCTAGGGGAGTGGGGGCTGTCCATGGGGGTGTCTAGGGGGTGGGTTGGTGTCCAGGTGGTGGGGTGGTGTCCAGGGGGTTGCGGGGATTTCCAAGGGTGGGGGGTCTAGGGGTGGGGGTGTTCAGGGGGTGGGGTGGCGTCCAGGGGGTGGGGGCAGTCCAGGGGTTGGGGGTTGTCCAAGGGGGTGGGGTGGTGTCCAGGGGTGGCGGTGGATGTCCATGGCGGTGGGGGTGTCTAGGGGGTGCGGGGATGTCCAGGTGGTGGGGTGGTGTCTAGGAGGGGTGGGGCCGTCCAGGGGGTGGTGTGGCTGTCTAGGGGGTTGTGGTGTCCTAGGGTGGGGTCTGTCTAGGGTGGTGGGGGATGTCCATGGGGGTGTCCATGGGGTGGGGTTGTGTTCAGGGGGTGGGGTGGTGTCCAGGGGGTTGGGGGGCTTTCGCAGGGTGGGGGTGTCTAGGGGGTGGGGGTGTCCAGGGGGTGGGGTGGTGTCTAAGGGGTGGGGGCGGTCCAGGGGTTGAGGGCTATCCAAGGGGGGTGGGTGGTGTCTAGGGGTGGGGTGGTTGTCCATGGGGGTGGGGGTGTCCAGGGGGTGTCTAGGTGGTGGGGTGGTGCCTATGAGGGGTGGAGGCCGTCCAGGGGGTTGGGGGTGTCTGAGGGGCTATCCAGGGTGGTGGGAGGGGGTTGTCCAGGGAGGTGTCCAGGGGGTGGGGTAGTGTCCAGGGGTGTGGGGTGGTGTCCATAGGGTGGGGTAATTTAATGGTTTTAATGGAATGTATTTCTTGGATTTTAAGATCATTGGTATTTTTAAAATTGTTTTGGAATAGTGTTTATTTCAATAGTATGTGTTTCTTTAGCAAAAAATGAATGATTTTTGTATGTATGGTAGGAAAGGGTATTTGGTTATTAGGATATGGATTACATTTTTATTGTGGGACAAAAATGATATATGATTTTTGAAATAGAAGCTTAAAGAGGATATCTCGGGTAGTCATTCTTGTGATCCATCTATTGTCTTCATAGACTTTGTCTCTACTCAAACTCTTATGGAAGTGGAATAGACATGTTATTCTCGGATCATTTATTATGCATGGGAGTTTCTAAAATACCGTACACTATTTTTTATTGGTGATCAAGGATATCAGGATCCAACGAAGTGGGTATCTATGATTAATGGGATGTCCAGGGGGTGGGCGGGGCTGTCCAGGGGGGTACGGGGTGTCTAGTGGGGTGGTTGGGCTGTCCACAGGGGTGGCAAGGCTGTCCACGGGGGTAGGGGGTGTCTAAGGGGGTGGGCGGACTGTCCATGGTGGGTAGTGGTGTCCAGGGGTGGGAGGGCTATCCACGGGGGTGGGGGATATCCACAGGGGGAGGGGTGTCCAGGGGGTAGGCGGGCTGTCCACGGGGGTGACGGGGCTGTCGAGGGGGGTCGGGGTGTCCAGGGGGTGGGCAGGCTGTCCACGGGGGTGGGTGGGCTATCCATGGGGGTGGGGGTCTGTCTAGGGGGGTACGGGGTGTCTAGTGGGGTGGGTGGGATGTCCTTCAGAGTGGTGAGGCCGTCTAGGGGGTGTGAGGTGTCCAAGGGGGTGGGCGGGCTGTCCACAGGGGTGGGCCAGCTATCCACGGTGGTGGGCGGGCTATCTAGGGGGTAGGGGTTATCTAGGGGGTGGGGGCTGTCCATGAGGGTGGTGGGGCTGTCCAGGGGGTAGGGGGTGTCCAGGGGGTGAGCAAGGTTGTCCATGGGGGTTGGGGCTGTTTAAGGTGTTATGGGGTGTACAGGGGGTTGGCAAGGGGGGCTGTCCACGGGGGTGGCAGGGATGGCCAGGGGGTAGGGGTGTCTAGGGGGTTGTGTAGGTTGTCCACGGGGGTGGGGGGCTGTCCACGGGGGGAGGGGTGTCCAGGGGGTGGGCGGGCTGTCCACGGGGGTGGTGGGGCTGTCAAGAGGGGTAGGGGTGTCCAGGGGGTTGGGTGGGCTATCCACATGGGTGGGCGGGCTGTCCATGGGGTGGGCGTGCTGTCCATAGGGGTGGGTAGGATTTCCAGGGGTACGGGGTGTCCAAGGGGTGGGTGGGCTGTCCATGAGGGTGGCGGGGTTGTCCAGGGGGTACGGGGTGTCCAAGGGGTGGATGGGCTGTCCACGAGGGTGGGTGTGCTATCTATGGGGGTGGGGATATCCAGGGGCACGAGGTGTTCAGGGGGTGGGTGGGGCTATCTAGGGGGTACGGGGTGTCCACAGGGGGGGGGGGGGGTTGCCCATGGGGGTGGGTGGCCTATCCAAGGGGGTGGGTGGGGCTGCCCAGGGGGTGGGTGGGGCTGTCTAGGGGTATGGGGTGTCTATGGGGTTGGGTGTGGCTATCCAGGGGGTATGGGGTGTTTAGGGGGGTAGGCGGGCTCTCTATGGAGGTGGGGGTTGTCCATAGGGGTGGGAAGGCTTTCCACGGGGGTGGAGGATTTCCACAGGGGGAGGGGTTGTCCACAGGGGTGGGGGTCATCCACATGGGTGGAGGGCCTATCGAGTGGGGTAGGGGTGTACAAGGGGTGGGCGGGCTATCCACGGGGGTGGGCGGATTGTCCAAGGGGTTGGGGGTTGTCCAGGGGGTATGAGGTGTCCAGGGGGTGGGGGTTGTCCCCAAGGGTGGAAGGGATATCCAGGGGGATATGAGGTGTCTAAGGGGGTGGGTGGGCTATCCATGGGGGTGGGTGGGGCTGTCTAGGGGGTACGGGGTGTCCAGGGGGTGGTCGGGTTGTCTAGGGGGTGGGAGGGGCTGTCTAGGTGGGTACGGTGTGTCCATGGGGAGGGAGTGGCTATCTAAAGGATACGAGGTGTCCAGGGGGTGGGCGAGCTATCCACAGGGGTGGTGGGATGTCCACGGGGGTGGGAAGGCTATCCACAGGGGTGGGGGTTGTCTAGAGGGGGAGGGGCTTTCGATGGGGGTGGGGGTTGTCCACAGGGGGAGGGGTTGTCCAGGGGGTTGGGGCTATCCACAGGGGTGGTAGGGTGTCGTGGGGGTAGGGGGTGTCCAGGGGGGTGGGCGGGTTGTCCACAGGGGTGGGCAGGCTGTCCATGGGGGTGGGTGGGTTATCCATGGGGTTTGGGGCTGTCTAGGGGGTACGGGCTGTCCTGGGGGTGGGTGGGCTATCCATGAGGGTTTTTGGGCTGTACAGGGGATACAGGGTGTCCAGGGGGGTTGGGAGGGCTATCCACAGGGGTGGGTGGGCTTTCCATGAAGGTGGGGGCTATCTAGGGGGCATGGGGTGTCCAGGGGTGGGCGGGGCTGTCTAGGGGGTACGGGGTATCTACTGGGGGAGGGCTGTCTAGGGGGTGGGTGGGCTGTCCAGGGGGTGGGGTTGTCCACGGGGTTGGGCGGGCGATCCATGGGGGTGGGGGGTTATCCAAAGGGGGAGGGTCTGTCCACGGGGGTGGGGGCTATCCACAGGGGGACGGTTGTCCAGGGGGGTGGGCGGGTTGTCCACGGGAGTGGAAGAGCTGTCCAGGGGGTATGGGGTGTCTAGGGGGTGGGAGGGCTATCCACAAGGGTGGGGGGATGTCTAGGGGGGTTGAATTAGTCACATCAAATAATCAATTCAATTTTTATTATTTATAGATAAATAAAATAAATAAAAAGTGACCTACCTAATCACACATAATTTCAGTCACAACAAATCAATAAACATCAAAGGTCAGTAATATCAGTCAAAAATGTAACGGATCAATCTGTCCCTCATCACCATCACTATCATCACCGTCATCATCAGCCTCACCCTCATCCTCATCTTCATCCTCATCATCATACCTTCCCTTCTCAATTCCCTCCTCCCCGCCCTCATACTCAGCCTCGGCCTCCTCATCGCCCTCCTCCTCTGCCTCGGCCTCCTCCTTGCCCTCCTCCTCCACCTCGGCCTACTCTTCTCCCTCCTCCTCCTCCTCCTTGGACTCCTCCTCTCCATCATCTTTAAAACCACTAGAACTTCCACCTAGTGCACTATATATAGAACGCATCGATGAAATATATTCATCACAAGCTGTTTTGGCCTCTGGTGGAAGTTTTGGATGTAAAACTTCTATCAATTTCATAAATGCAGTGTTTTCCCTAGAAAAACTGTTTTGTCATCTCTATGGACCTTTTTTCAGCATGTTCTATATGTGCCTTAACCTTCTGGAACTCAGTGGAACTACAAATCATACCAAATGAGGGCCAATACCCCATAGAAACTATACTCTTCCCAGGTTGACAGCATACTCTACCAGGGTACTCACCTCCCAACACCTGATGTAAGTGATCGTTTGGCCAAAAATTGTTAGGGTACTGGGCATAAAGGACCTATAAAGAATCCTTTTACAAATATAAATAGATTATTAAGTTACAAAATAGAGATTAAAATTTTAAATCTACAAAGTAAAACTTACAATCTGCTACTGAGTCAGTTCATTAACCGCACTTCCATCTTTCTTCCTTCTACTCAAGAAAAACAATTTTTCTCGAAGCACACGTCCTTCGTTATTCAATTTATTCCTCTACAATGACATTGAATGTAGGAAAACATAATTAAAAATAGGATACCAATAATTAATTTCATAACTAAAATTATATAACAACTTTAGCAATCGAATAAATTATGGAGGAAGTAATAGAAAGTGCTATTCATAAAGAAAAATTATAAACTGTCATACCTGCTGCCTCTCATGATCTAGAATCGTAGTACGTCCCAATGTATGGATGTATTTTTTTAGCATCATTGTTTTTTTATTTCTTCTGTATAAATCCTAAATAAAATTCAATAATTATTATTAATGAAAAACCTGAAAATCTTCATTTAAATACCTCTAATGTGATTAATTCCTTAAATTGGCTAGTCGTCCAATGAGTAATCATCTGTCGATATTGTTCAAAGAAACAATCATCCATGACAAGGACCACCTATAACTCTATGACCACTCTAGAACACCATCCAATGTACAACTTGTGCTTGTAATCTCTCCAAGGCTCACCTAAATCCTTTAGACGTGTTGTTCGTGCACCCTCACCATCGGGGAAATGAAACCGTATCTGACACCAAAATATTAATTCATATAAATACAAAAAATAATATATTGCATTAAATACAACATATTTATTTACCCATATCTCTACCCAAGATTTATCCTTGACTTTATTTGGAAACTGCCTCCATGAGAGCGGGCTGATAGGAATGATTTCGGTGTATTTGGAAAGCATCGCCAAAAAACACCAACATTATTGCCCTGGTTTTTCAATCATTTGACTATCTTCATTGTAGTCAACCATCAATTGTGTGCAGCGGTTCCACACTGCATGCATGCGTGTATTCCCCTGCCCCTACCTCTTATCATTAGATGTATCTGTTATGAAATAAAAACAAATATTTTATCAATACATGTTATAATGAAAATAAATAATGGTGAAAAAATTGTTAGTGTCGTATAAGTATACTTGTGGTAGTCTGATCAATGGTCACCACTGGATCCACAGAAATTGAAGGAACACCCTGTAAATATGGAGTGGATCCCAATGTATTCTATGTAGGGATAGACTCTGGCAGAGCAGGAGTCGAAGAAGATGGAATATAAAAGCCCGGATAGAAGAAATCATAAGTAAAAGAAGATGACAGAGATGGCTAGCCGAATTCTGGATAGAGAGTGGGAATCATTATCGGATATGGTAAAGACGGGTGAGGGGGATTATATGTAAAGGGTGGTGAAAACATGAGAGGCCTAAATATCTTGTGGGTCCCTAATGACACACCGGGATCAAAATGTGGGATGGATGGTATGTTAGTGAGAGGGGCAGGGTCTAATCGGGTATGCTGACCAGATCATCTAGCTCTTGTACCACCCCCCCTCATATGAACACCCTGAGTACTGGGACCACTACTAGGCTTCTCATCAAATAACCATCACCAAATATATGGATCCTATAAAAAAAATTAAAAAAATTAATCACATGACATTATATATTATTGGAATATATATATATATTTGAAATAAAATACTCACTACAAGAACTAGTGGTGTAATACCCAGCTCAGTCATGCGATGATTGTTTTCCATAATCTGTTTTCATCACCTCTATTCAATTGGTTTCATTTCTAACATTTTTTAACAAATATGGAAGTAAATAGAAAAAGATAACTAATGTGTAAGCCAAAAAACAAAATAAATTAGAGGGAATACGGGAATTCATGGATAATTTAACTATCCATTGTTTTATGTGAGCTTGAACAGATATATAATGAAGCCAATAAATCATACCAAATGTAATAAATAAATTTAATTTTTAGTAGGATGGTTATTTACTAAGTGTCATTAGTCCATTAAAATCATGGAACATTAAGAAAAAATTTTAATTTCTTTATCCCAGGTAGATGATGCAGGTTTCAATACATGTTTTGTAGAAGAATAAAACCCATCATGTTCATTACATGGTAAAATGTTAAAGATAGATCATAGATTTATACAAATTTTATACAAATCATAGTTGAAGAATTTAAATGTTCACCAAGTTAGAAATTCTGGTTTCATAGGTTTGAATACAATTCAATTCCAAATTAGAAAATGAAATTCAAATAAAATTGAAACCAAAAAACATTAAAAATTCACATAACATTCAAGTCAGATACAACATATTTGTAATCAATATTAAATCAATTTGAATAGTACCAACCTTAACATCCCAAGTTGAGGTAAACCAAAAGAATTGAGTACATGAATGAATGATTTTATATATTTCCCACCACAACTTTAGGTTCACAGTCAACTCTGAAAATTGAGCTATTGGAGTCATCAAAAGTAATAAATGGATAATTTCCAATGGCAGTAGGAATAGTGTCAATTCCATCATCAACATTATCAAAAATATGTCTTAAAATTACTTCAATAATGACACCAAATTCAGTTCAAAGATAGTATTTGACATAAAAAATATGTTTCTCCATTGCTGCCAATACATATGGTTCATCGGTAAGAAGAGTGTGAGTCATATAAATTAATGAAAATCCAAAATCATCAATAAATGTGCATTGCCTTGTCATCAAATCAAACCATTATCATTTCATCATCATGACTCATCCATGAGAATAATAATCCAATATTATTATTTTTTCAATGACTCTATAATAACCTACATTTTTAAATCGCATTCTACTATCTGATGCACTAGTATAACAATCTGTTGTGGAAATAACCATAACACTATCATGTTTTGTTCTCATGTTCTTTTCTTTTTCAGTGATAATAAATCGGTACCCATTGATAATAATTTATTTACAGTCACAAACCACGGTATTAGGACCAAAAGACAAAGCTCTTATTTACTCATAGACAGAGTCAGCAGGCAAACTCAATACCTGAAATATAAATTAATATTAAATTTAATTAATTATTAGTTTAATTATTTTAAACAGTAATATTATTACCTTCAATTTTAACCAAGAAAAAAACTCTTTGATATGAAAAGTCTCCCTCCTTCTCAAAGATAAAGAACGATGCTTTCTATTTATCGTCACTTTATGTTCCATGTAGATAAAAATATTAATAGTTTAATAGATATATATATATATATATATAAGATATACATATTCAATTTACTTACAATATGTAGTCATCGAACAATTCACAGTTGAACAAAATTGTGTGATGTGTCATCCCCCTCTCTTCAAGGCTTAATGTCGTTAATGTATATGATCTAAGAATTCATCCTATTTGAGTAAGTGATGGAAAATTGGGTTAAATTTTATCATACTTTTCTTCTTCATTTATCATTGGTCTGTTCATTCTTGTAGTAAGATCAGAAAAATACATAGAGCATAAATTCATACATTCTTGATCCAAGTAACCGTTCACGATAGAACCTTTGGGATGATTCTTATTATGGACATAAGACTTTAATGTGTACATATTTCTTTCAGTTTGATACATCCAATGAAAATAAATAGGTCCTCCAAGAAGTATTTTAGTTGTAATATGAACATTCAGATGTAGCATGAATGTGAAAAATGATGGAGGAAATATTTTCTCTAACTCACACAAAATTAATGGGAAATCTGCCAACATTTTTTGCAAGAAATACTTAGACAACTTCTTAGCACAAAGATCTATAAACAAATGGCACAAACAAATAACATCCACCCTTAAATTATTAGAGAAAATATGATGAATTGGTATTGGAATCAACTCATGCAGAACGATGTGATAATCATGAGTCTTCAAAGATTTTGGCTTCAAATCTCTTTTGTTGACCCATTTAGATATGTTTCTCGAATATCCATCAGGAACTTTAATAGTCTCTAGTACTTCTAGAAATTTCTTTTTTCTGTAGGTTTCATCACATAAGAATCACATGGAACATGCCATTTATTTTCACTGATACGCACAAGATGCAATTCTGGTCTGATTCCCCAATCCACCAAGTCACGCCAAGACTATAAATCATCTTTTGTCTATCCATTAATATTTAGATGAATCGAAACAAACATTTCACATATATTTTTTTCAATGTGCATTACGTCTAAGAAATGACATAAAAATTGGTAGAATAATAAGGAAAATCAAAGAAGATACTTATCTTCTTCCAATTGTAACAGGTTTCAGTGGAAACATTCTTTCTCTTTCCAGATTTCATTTAACCCTTCTCTAATGAAAAACTGAAATATTTCAATTCATTAAGAACATCAGTTCCATACATATGGTGAGGTGGATCATCAGTCTCCATGTTATTTTCAAATCTTCAATGATTATTTCAATATAGATGGTCCATTGGAAAGAATCATCGATGTCCCATAAAACTGAAACTAAAACGATGTTTCAGTCTTTTAAATCATGTATTATTCATACAAATAGGACATGATAGTTTTCCCTTCATGATTCATCCAGACATCATTGCATAAGCAGGAAAATCATTGATCGTCCACATAAGTGCAGCATGCATCTAAAATATTCCTTTCAAACATGCATCATATGTGTGCACACCCACAACCCAAATAAGTTTCAACTCTTTTATCAAAGGTTGCATGTATACGTCTATATCATTGTTGGGATCAGAAGGTCCAGATATGAGTATACTCATGAAAGTGAAAGGTTTTTTCATACACAACCATGGGGGATGATTATAAATGTGTATAAAAACCGGTCATGTGATGTGCGATGTAAGAATCTTCCCAAACAGATTAAAACCATCACATGAAAGACCCAACCTCACATTACGCATGTCAGCTGCAAAATCAGGATATCGAGCATCAAATCTCTACCATGCAAATCCATATACATGTTGAACCAACTCATCATTAATCTTCTTCCTCTCGGTATCATGTCATCGCATTTTTATTGATATTTTATCATACATAAAAAGATTCTAGAGTCTAGAGATCAATAGAAAGTGCCACAATACTTTCTGTGGCACACGGGATAGTGTTCCGTCATCTTTTGGCTTGCAGCAGGATGTGACACATTTTATACAATCATTTCATTCAGTAGTTTCCTCCCAAAATAAACTGCAATATTTCAGGTAATCATGAATTTTATTTCTTGAAAATCCAAGTTCCTTAACTAACTTCCATGTCATATAGTGGTTTGAGGGAATATCTACATCATCTAGAAGTAATTCCTTCAAGAAGGTAAGAATATAATTTATGGCAGTAAAATAAATCTCGTACATAGTTTTCCCATGAAACAATCAGATTAAAAATTATAGCTTTTTTATTTGACCACATTGTCAATATACTGGAGTCGTGGTAGCATCATTCAATTTTTCCACCCTGACAAAATCATCATTTTCATTAGACGCATCATGTCTGCTCATATCGAAATCTTCTTGGGTCAGAATAATTTCTTTTTTATGATGACAAATTAATGGAAACCAATCATATAACAAATTCTCCAATCCAATCCTCTCATTTGGATCATCAGCAATTTGAGATTTCATTTTATCCCCATTGTGATACCACGCATAGTAGTTTACTTGAAAACCATATTTGGTTATGTGGTAGCTGGCTTCTTCACGGCTCAAACAAGTTCTTCCAACACAATTGTAATAGGGACAGTGTATGTGACCACTATCTGAAGCATTGTGAAATGAAAAATATAAAAATATCTCCAAATTGTTTTGAAAATAGCTTGAGATCCGATCGGTTTAATACATCCAACTTCTATCCATTCTGTAAAAAAATTGTTAAAAGTCAATTCGTCAAAATCAATTCAATAAGATTAAACTTTCATCGAAAATATATTTAATTAAACGAGAATTGCTCACTTTATATGAAACCATAACTGAAAAATTACTCTATATGAGAATCATAATATAAAAAACAACAAAATACTATATTTGTAACAAAATATCTTTGAAGAACTATACATGAGTGTATAATATCATGTACACTTTTGGAGGATAATTATTCAGGAGTTGAGTAAATTTTAGATCAAAAATTTTAATATTTTAGTAGATTATTTGAATGATCACATACATTGCCCAAGGGGTGGGGTGTCCAGGGGGTGGGGGCTGTCCTAAGGGGTGGGGGATGTCTACGGGGGTCGGGGGTGTCCAGGGGGTGGGCGGGCTATCCACGGGGGTGGCGGGGCTATCTGTAGGGGTGGTGGGGATTTCTAGGGGGGTAGGGGTGTTCAGGGGTAGCAAGCGAGCTATCCACGGGGGTGGGGGCTGTCTAGGGTGGGTACGAGGTGTCCAGGGGGTGGGGGTGTCTAGTGGGATGGGTTGTCTAGGGGTTGGGTGTCAGGGGGTGGGTGGGCTATCCATGAGGTTATTTTTTAACACAGATTTTACTTGATACCAAGGGTGTGGGCGGGCTATCCACGGGGTGGTAGGGTTCTCCAAGGGTACGGGTGTCCAGGGTTGATGGTTGTCCACTGGGGTGGCGGGTTGTCCAGGGGTAGGGTGTTTAAGGGGTGGGAGGGTTGTCCACGAGGTTGTGTCTAACCACATTGTTTCGGGTTTCCAGGGATAGGGGTAAGTGGTAATCCACAGTTTTTGGTGTATACATTGTTAATGTGTACCTTGATTTTGTCTATTACTGATTGTCTGTGAGTCTGTATACTTTTATTTTAACTTTTTATTTATTTAACACCCTCTAATTTTTAATACCTTTTTCTTTTTATACCCTTGTATTTCTTTATACCCCTTATTATTATTTTCACACCTTTTAACTCTTATACCTTTTTATTTATTTACACATTTTTATTATTTTAATAACTTTTTTTAACCCCTTTTTATTTCCTTAATACCCTTCTTATATTTATACCCTTTTTACTTTTATACCTTATTTATTTTTCAAACCCTTTTTATTTTTACATACCCTTTTTATTGTTTCATACCCTCTTTATTTTTATACACCCTTTTTACTTTTCAACTTTTATTTAAAACACTTTTTTAATATTTAATACCTTTTTACTTTTATAAATTTTTTCATTCTTTATACTCTTCTATTTATTTCACACCATCTATATTTTTCATACTTTTTTAACTTTAATACCATTTTTATTTTTTCATACCTTTTTATATCCATCTCTCACATCTCAAACAATTTAAAACCAACCATAACATCCCCACCCCCATCATTTATAACCTTCAACTCTACTACAAAAAACTATCCCCACCCAAATTACTTCAATTATCCAATCACCCATCATTACACCCTAAATCCCAATTTCCCCCATAATTTTCCAATTCAAAATTATTCCTACCACCTTTAACTATCCACACAACACACTTACTAACAACTTCCATCACATCATACATTACCATCTAAATACCTACAAAACCACACATTCCATCATCAACCTTAATAAAACACACATCCTAATACACTCAACAATCACAAAAAAACCACACCCCATCCAACCCAAACCTCATACAACTCCTTATCCCTACACTCACTCCACCCACAACCAAACCACCCATTCTCTTACTTAACATCCACATTTCCTATCCACATTACTACTTACATTACACTTATTCACACACATTCTCAAAACACCCATTAACATACATCCCTTCAACACCCCTTACCCCCCAACCCCTTCCATAACAAACACTCCCTCAAATAATATTTCACCTTCCAACACAACACATAAATCCTACCCAAAACTCACCATATCATCCAACCACACCCTCATCACACCCCTCCCCCCCCCCCCCCCTCTTCAACCTTACACCCCCAAACTCCTATCATCAACCCTATCAACAATTATCCCACATTCCTATCATCCAAC